>CAJHQP010005855.1:0-42646 GCA_905132765.1 Moricandia arvensis
ATAAAAATAACAACAGATACTAATAATAAACAAAAAAAAATAATTAAATAAAATAAAAATCTTACTATAGAAATAACCAAAAAAACAGATAAAAATGCAATGATAAAAAATTATAAATATAGTAGATGACAACTAACAAAATTAATAAAAGAAAATAGAATACGATCAAAATAATCAAATTACGGTCAATAATTAATCAAATCACAGATCAGAAAAAATCGATATAGAATCAAAGCACACATCAATATTAAACATAACAATAACAATAAAAAACAATATTAAAAATGCTAAACCTAGAGTAAACAGCAAATTACATGATACTACACAAATAAATAAATAAAATACAGACATAAATAATATAAAAAAAATACACAAAATACTAACTATAAACTAGGACACATTCGGAAACTGGTACGTTCCGCTGTAGGGTATAGGGTAGAAACTATGATTATGATTGTCTTTTGGGGAAAATTTAGGGATAAACCATTTTGATATTGTGCAGAATGTTACAAAACCAAGGGATCAGGAGCAGGTGGGTCGTTCGGAACGTCGTGTCAGATGGGTCGAGGTACACAAACTACCACAAATTTTGGAATGTTCCGATTCGACAAATTCAGACAGGCGACAGTGGTCCAAGGCCTATGAAGGAATGTGAACGTGCACACAGTGAGGGAGAAACGTACATTCGGGAGCTTGGAGATTATCAGATCACATCCACTCTCAACGTGCAAATCAGAACCAATTTTCGTTGGACCGCGGCGAGCCTATTCAATCTCATGCTGACTCGGCATGATCTACATCAAGGAGGAACAACCCAAGACCAGCAGAAGCGGCTGCACCAGCCCCAACAAACAGGAAATAGACCAGCGGATCCTTACCTTATTCTATGGTCCATGATCTCTTGTTTAAAGTCTTTAACAACAAAGTCAAACCAAGGTCCGCGAAGCAAACAAGAACCGCAAACCAGGACTTCCTGAGGTTGTCCTTACAATGAATGAGAATGGGGGTACCACAGGTTTGAAGGAGAAGCAAATACCTTTAAAGCTGATAGCATGGATGCGGCATGGTATGAGACAGAACTGTCATGGCAACCAATATGTGCGGACGAATTCAAGAAAGATTTTATGTCGTGTAATAAGGCTGGAGGACGTTGCATATGTCATGGTGGAGAGCCTTACTCGAAGTGAAGGAGCAGCTGATATAGATTGGATGCATTCAGGAGGAGTTTCAGAGGAAGTATATCTTTCTTGCCAGAAGCAAGAGAGCAAAATGTGGAGCAGGCTTTTCGCTTCTACTAGAGCAAAGGGGAGGAGTGTAAGGGGTATGAAGCAGAATTCTTCAAGCGTTAGCCGATACATCTATTATGGCGAACGGAGATGAAGCACTATTAGTAGTCGTAAATTCTTAGTGTGGTGTCAGGCCATGGAGATCGGTGAGTCGTCGACAAGCTGTCCAACTTTGAAAGTTTGTTCGAGTTGTTTATTCGGGTAGAGAAGCAGTCAACTTGGAATAGAAATGGTACACCAGAGCGTGGGTCAATACCTTACATACTTGGTAGAACCTCAAAGTCGCCCGTCACCGCAGTCGGTCAGGAGAGGATAGGTTACATGCATCAACACTAAGGAAAGGAAGTAGAAAGGTCAGGTTCAAGCGAGCAAGGAAAGACACCAAGAGCCACAAGTGAAGTGTATCACGTAAGTGGTCCGAGTTGGGGCAAGTTACTCTCGCCGTGAATGTACCGACTCTATACGCACTGACAAGTCATGTTGGAAGGCGCATCAGTTACATGCTACAGATGTGGAGAGAGAGGTCACTTGGAAAATTGTTGTATATTGTGCATCGTCCAGGAACAAGGAGGAGGACGTTTGCGCGTACCCAACCGATCCCGACGCGAGGGTTCCAACGTGAAGCACCAGCCTTGGTGTGCCTGCACCTGGAGGGAGAGTATAGGGGTATTTGTGATATGGTAAGGAGACTCATCCATTGGTCAGGACCGGCGTCGAGCGGGTCCTGTGTAGTCAGGTTTGTGTGGTGGTGCTAGTCTCTCTCGTTGTGCGTGTTAAGTTGTGATTATTGAGTAGATAAGTAGTGGTTTTTCGTGTTGGTTGTCGTGTTATGCGTTCTGGCATGAATGCTGCTGTGTGTTTGATATTTCCTTTAGGATCATGTGATAGTTTGTGGAACGCCTTGCTGCTGTTGTGTTTTTGTGTGTGGATTCGTTGTTGGAGTCGCAGCGGGCATTGGAGTTTTGTTGTGTAACCCAGTAGTAGCTTCTCGATGGAGGTTGGTGTATGGAACCGGTGCTTGTGACTCGTGATATTTTGATATCTCTGGTTGTTCTTTTGTCGAGGCGCCAAGATCTTTGAGATAAGCTGAGTAGGAGTGTGTTTGTAGTGTGTTCCATTGTGAGGTCCAGCATGTAGAACCGTTTTTAGATGCCGACGCTGAGTAGTTATGCCGTAGGATACGTTTGTGAGGTTATTTAGGGATGGACGTTGTGACTGATTGAGTTGGCATGCGGAGTTGGGATGGTTGGATGGCTGTGCAGGAGTAAAGCAGTTCTATTTAAAGACGAGGCCAGAAGTGGTGATTGCGATAGTTTCATGATCTAGGTGCTAGCTATCTCTGTGGGGCGATATTCGATGTAAGCAGGTTAGGGTTTGAGTAGCTGGAGAGGAAGCAGTTACGAGATGGTCTCAGTGAGGTCTATGCTTGTGGTGGCAGCTTATGTATAGGTCTGGATGTATAGATTGTGTGTGTCAGGAGGACGGTGTTGAGAAGTAGATAGACGACATTTGTTCCGGTAGTCCAGTTTAGAGTTTGGAGAGATGTGTGTTGTCAGGCATCGATGGGATGGTCCACGCACCCAGGTATGTAATCTCTTGGTTTTCTATCTGCATCACTTGGAACCTATTTCCAAAGCTCCTTACTGCACGGCTACAGCTGAGTTGCAGAGCTCAAGAAGCAGTTAGGGGATTACGGTAGACAAAGGTTTCATAAGACCATGTTCTCACACACGAGGAGCAACAGTTCTTGTTTTTAGTATAAGAAGTAGGATGGCAGCATGAGGTTGTGCATCTAAGATGAAGTATTCCTCTCCTTATTCCGAAAGGATCGATGATTTGTGTGGATCAGATTGAGAGGAGAAAGTTGGTTCTCGGGCTTGTTGGGAGATAGATAATATTGGTTTAGCCTCGGTGGTGATATTCAGCACCAAATTGTTTTTTCCAGATTGAGTGCTAGAGACAGATGTGATGGAAGGACAGCGCTTTTAAGCACTCGTACGGCCACTGTCGAGTTTGTTGTAGAGTTTGCCTTAGGTTTGGGCTGTGTATCTCAGATCGCTCGGGCATGCAGTGTTTATGAGGTTACGAACGAACGAGTGTTCCATGTGAATATCTCTACAATTTGTGATTTTGTTTATTGATCTTTAACATTATGACAGATCTTATAGTTCGCGAGAGTGTCGAGAAGGATCACATAGAGCAATCTTTGGATAGGTACTCTGAGAGACTAAGTAAACCGAAAATGTTGTTTGACTACCGTGTCGAGGTGGTCACAGTTGTGTCGATTTTTGAAACTCGAGGAGATTTAGTCGTTTCTTAGGTCATAGTGAGTGTCTGAGCAGGGTAGTTTCAAGTGCGGTATGTCTGAGAGGAGAAAGAAAAACATGTATGTCGTAGTCGTTGTAAAGACCGCTTTAGTAGGATTATCTTTCCAGATTGGAGTTCCGCGAATCGTAATAAGCGATGGAGGTACCCACTTCATTAAAAAAGTGTTCAAAAAAATACTCAAGAAACATGAAGTTCACCATCGTTAGGTACACCTTATCATCTCAGACGCCCAGCGACAAGTAGAAGTATCCGAAACTGTCAGATCCAAGAAATCTTAGAAGAAGACAGTAGAATCAACCCGTAAAGAATTGGTCATTAAAGTTAGATGATGCACTTTTGGCTTACTGAACCGCAGTTTAAAACAGCGTTAGGACCACCCGTTTCACCTCACTGGTATGGAAAAGCATGCACGCCACCCAGTGAGACTAGCGCACAAGCAGGAATGGGCCATCAAAACAACAAATTATGATGCTAAGCCGCGGCTGAAAGGAGATTAATCCAGCTGAACAAGCTAGATGAAATCAGGTATCACGCCTACGAGAACTCGAAATTGTACAAAGAGAATTATTTCTAGCATTTTGAACCTAACGATCATATACTTTTGTACAACTCTCGGTTGACTCTATTTCGCTGGAATTTGCATTCTTGTTCAGGACCCTTCACAGTGAGAGAAGTTACACCGTATGGAGAAATTGTTCTATTTATCCCAAAGGGGAGGATTTCACAATGATGGGAGAAAGAGTAAAACATTAATGGGCTCAGGGCTGAATTTCGCGTTCTCATACCATGCGTCTGTAGATGCCAAACCCCGATTGATAAGCCCCACTTTCTGTTGAGCTAGCGACCTTAAACAGCGCTGAGTGGGAGGCAACCCACTAGTAATAGTTAAAAAAAACAAAACTCACTATTAATAATGCATTCAATTTTCAAAATGAAGTAGAAGGCACATAACATAGCATCGATCGATAACCCCTATAGATCATCAATCCACTATCAAGTGTCGAGACTATATAAGCTCGCATGACCATTTTCATAAAAACTATTTTATTTTATTTGCGTTGTTGGATTTTAGAACTTATGTTTATTATTATGAACGTTTGCTATTTTATCATGATTTTTTGAGTGTCTAATAGTACTAACAAAAACAGAGATGATCAGATTATGGAGATTTTAGACACTTCGTACAGTTACTTGCAGACGGTTCATGCTGTCTGTCGAGCATCGATCGATAACCCTTCGGTACATGTCGATCGATGGCGTCCATGAAAGAGAGGTACGAGTTCTTAAATTCTAACAACTAACTAATTTCATTCCAATTTATTTCATCTCGCCAATCTCAGACTATTTTAATACTGAGACAGTGTTATTTATGTCGGGGGTAAGTAGTTACTAACACCATACTTTAGCTTTGCTGTTTTATTTCTTACTAACGATTTTCAGAAGACATTTTATTATTGACTAACCACACTTTAGCACCATTCTTAGATCGACATTGTTTGCAGAGATTACTAAAGATACCAAAGTGGATCATCATGCCGCTTATTTCACACTTGCTAAGAAAGTTTGAAAGACCGAAGCTGATTTCCAACACTAATCCTGACATCATTTGCCTGCTTAAGGCCGAACATCAGGTTCCGAGTGGGTGGCTAACAAAGTTTACCAATTCCAGAATGGAAATGGTACCACGTCGCAATGGACTTTATGAGTGGGTTTCCCACAACCAAAACAAGAAAGATGTTGTTTGGGTAGTCGTCGATAAATTGACCAAATCAGCACACTTCCTTCCCATCAAGAAGACTGATGGGGTGGACCAGATCGTACATAAGTACATAGATGAGATTGTGCATTTGCATGGAGTTCCGGCCAGCATCGTTTTCACGTAGGGACTCAAGATTTACTTCTTATTTCTAGAAAACTTTTCAAAAAGGCTAGGAACGACAGTAAATATGAGTACCACCTATCTTCCACAAACATACGGACAGTCGGAATGTACCATCCAAACACAGGAAGACATGTCGCCAGCATGTGCCTTGGACTGGGGTAATTCCAGGGAAAGACGATTACCTTTAGTGGAGTTTGCTTACAACAATAGTTTCCATTCAAGCATAGGCATGTCGCTATATGAAGCCTTATATGGGTGACCATGTCGAACACCTCTATGCTGGACCCAAGTGGGTGAGCGCAGCATATTGGGACCTGATATCGTGGAAGAAACCACGCAAAGGATCAAATTCGTTCACGAGAATATGAAGGAGGCACAAGATCGACATAAGAACTACGCTGATCGAAGAAGAAACGATCTGGAGTTTGAAGTCGGTGACTTGGTGTATCCCAAAATGATAACCTTCAAAGAGAGGGTATGAGTTTCCAGAAAAAGGAAATCTGATCCGTGGTACCTAGGTCCATTTAGGGTCATAGAAAGAGTGCATAAGGTAGCATACAAGCTAGAGTTGCAATTCGAGATGGAAGCATTCCACAACGTGTTCCATGTTTCGCAGCTCCTAAAATTCCTAACGGACAAGGACATAGTTGTACCAGAAAATCCTACTGATCTTGGTAAGAACTTAACCTTAGAAGTGAGGCCGGTTCGAATCATAGACATGATGGAAAAGCAACGAGAAAGAAAAAAACCCAGATGGTCAAAGTGATCTGGGATTGTAATGGAACAGAGGAAACAACTTGAGAAACCGAAGCCAGAATGAGAGCCGACTTTCCTAAGTGGTTTGATCAGTTTTCTGGACAAGAAAACACTTAGTTATGATTCGAGGAAAATCCATTTCAAGTGGGGGAGACTTCTCAAATCCCCAGACCTGAATAGGGTCATCGGGATAGGCTATGGTTCGAGGAAACAAACCAGTCAGGTCGTCTGACCACAAGAAAAGCGTTCATGGTCTAAAAGTATGGTTAAGTAAATTAGGACACTAGGAATTAACCAAATAAAGAAGGATACAAGGTTTGACGAGCTGGACGAGTAATACGACAACTTGGTTTTGAGTACAAGGAGCTGTATCAGCTGGACGAAGCTCGACTTAGCTCGGGCTAGCTCACACTGAGTATGGTTATCTCCCTGATATAGACCACTAGCTCACTCCGGTTGACGGAGTGTTAAGGTCTTGTGAAGTTGGACCAGTCCGGGCCATGGTTGGGTCAATCAGTTAGGTCATGTTGTCCAACCACTGGGCCAATGGTGTGGGAAGTCGATGGACTCGACCCAGGGTCTTGAGGAAGGTTTCAGGCCCATCTAGGATCCACTGGGGTTAAATATAGGCGAATGGATGACAGTGGGGACAGTTATGGCCGAATGGATGCGATGGGACCAAAAGGTGCCCACTCGCCCTTCAAATGACAACCCCTCAGCCAAGGAAGTTACCCCCATGCCTTCTTCTATAAATATTGGAACCTGGTAACGAAAATAGTCATCATTTTTTCATAGGAAAATACAGAGAGAAAGGAAAGACAGAGAAAGAATGAAAGAAAGAGAGAGAGAGAGAAATTGACCAAACAAGGCTAATATTATCTTGGTTTAGCAACGGCGAGAATAATATCGATTGTGGTGAGTGAAGGCCGACCAGAATGGGTCACAAAGGTAAAGATAAAGAGTTGGAGAATATCTCCAAAACTCCAGAACGTGCAAGCAAGGTTAGTGACATAACCATCGGTTCATAGTCAAGACAAATAGGATGATCCGATGCGGTCTAAGGCCATGTGCGATTTGATTATGTCCCACTATCTCTACTTTGAAGATTACTATTTCTTATTCTTCATCTACTCTCTGTTTAGGATTGAATATTTAAGGATGGATGTAGGATATTGACTTGGTTAAGCTGAAGTCATGCCCGTGTTCAGTCATACTCGCAAATCAAGGCCATGGGCCGAATTTGCTATGCGGTTTTAAGAGAAGAATTTTCGTGGTTACTTTGGTCAATGGGGCTTGTTGGATGAATGAAAAATTGCCACGGGGATTGTTTTATGCAGCAAAAAGTTTTAAGGATCAAACAAGGGAACCAATCGACCATGTGCATGGTGGTGCGATCGATACGGTCCATAGGCGGTTTGGTTTGGGGGTTATGTGTGTTGTGATTGTTATTGGAATGGTTTCCAGGATATGGCCGATCAATATACATAATATTGGATAGAGGCTTATGTATTTAGACATAGGGACCGAACCATGATTTGCTAGGATCAATCATAGGATATCGGTCCATGTCCTTATACTTTATTATATGTGATTCAGGGACTGAGGCTGATCGTGATCAAGCCAAGGAGACATGAAGACTCAACTAGCTTGAAGTTGTGTGGTGTTTGGGTAGATCTTATTAGGAGTAAACGTATAATACCCTATTGAAAAACTGATTTCTTTTGTGTAACAATCTCATCTTTTTTTATTAATACAAATCGGTTTACCCATTGATGCACATGTTATTGGAATTGATCAAGTATATTTTGACAATGAAAACTAATAAGTACAATACATCTAAGACTATAAATGAATAAAAAATGAAGTAATGATCTAGGTGTAACGCCGCGGGTCCTTGGTGGATTTTAAACCTCAGGATCAGGTCTTACAGTCCCTTTCGGTTATGGAACGTATGTAATTTGCTGATGTCAAAGGTGGACAGTCTTCTTTGATTCGGGCAGCTAACTGTGAATGAGTGTTGTCCTCGGGTCACGGGTTCTTCAGGATTATGTGGTCTTCTGTTAAGATTTGGATTGTTTTTGTTCATGCTATATTGTTGCTTCAGAGCAGCAACATCTTCCTCTTGTGCTGCAAAATATGAATCTCGATGGAAGGCGCGTCAAGCGACGTAGGTGCTCGTACCAACATTTCTTATTTGAATTTTGATGAGACCTAAACTCCGTAGATTGTTTGTTTCTCTCGTTTCTATGTAGACCAAATATTAGTTTAGGAACACATATAGGATTTAAGTGAAGTTTATCAATGCAATTCCTTCAAGTCCTGCAAACTAATCTAAAGCAGGTCCACTAAAGTTTCGGCGAAAAAATGACAGTAACCGGCCTCATTTTCTTTGTCGTTAGGTGGGCTTTGTACATGGCTAGTTAGACGGCTCAGACGTGGGACTTTGGGTTGGTGGTCACAGAGTATTACGGGAACTTAAGTTTTCCTACGTCATTTTGCGTTCTACTTGCTATTATGCTTGTGAAGGGAGTTCTCCTTGTTTACTCTATAACAAGATCAATAATGGGGGAAGAGCTCATTCCATGTGGATAATAACATGTATTCTTCATAGCCCGGCGTTGTCTCTTTCTACGTAACGTTGGAATGCTCGTGCGATGCTAAAGTTTCTTGGAGGTGGCGGCCTTGAAGTAATTTGCGGTAGGGTCTGTGGGAATCCCATTGTCGGGAACTCGATAATTTGGGGGAGTGTTGCGGGGTCGGTGTTCGGGCTGCCTTTCGGGCTGATTGTTTTGGATGCGGACCAGGGGGATTTTGTGCTCTTTATGCCTTGCTTGTATTTGTCTACTCCGTTGAAACTTAAGCTCTAGTGGACCATTCCGGGTCCGGGTGTTGACCTTGATGTTTCCCCGAATTTGAAGCGTACAAATTGAGAGCTAGGGAACTCGGGGTTTCCAAATGCTCAATGTTTTTGTTTTTTAGGCACGAGGGTGCGGTTCACCGGTTCTGACCAATTTCTTTATTGCTCGAGAGTCTCAGAATGGTGTGCTGTAATTTCCTTCTTCGCTTGTTCTAGTAAGTTGACTATAGTTCGATTTGCGATCTTCAATCTTTGGGACTTGTCGATGAGTGTGGACAGCATACTTCGTAGCTTGATATCTGCTCAAATTACCCTATTGCAACTTTCTCTCTCAAATAGAGGTTCAGTTGTAGTACTTAGGGATCAAATCCACAGGGAGCATGGGCACACAATAGAATAGCCATATTGAGGTTAAGTTAGGCAGTAAATTATAAAGAAGTAAATAGTAGTAGACAAGTAAGCAGTCAGTTGTAAACGACATGATGAAATGGCTAGATTTAGGGTTTCAGGTAATAGAATTATGATGTATAGATGCTAAGGATGTGTGATAAACCGTCCTAGAACTCAAATGAAAATTAAGATATAGAGCTCTAGATGTGATTCTAAACAGATGACTAAATCTTTGTTCCAGCTGTCCCTTGCGAACCAGGATCGAGCATCGATCGATACTATGGGATGAGTGTCAATCGATGCTACATTAGAGAAGCATTTTCGATTTGTTTAAATGTTATTCTAGACCATCTATTGCATTCACCTAACAACCTACCTCAGAATAGTTAATATCACAAGTTAGACCCACTTCCGTGGTTGTCAATTACCCTAAATTCAGTGTTTTAGTTAGCTACTCAAGAACACAAGCAGTAAGTACAATTCTGATGAAGGATCCGAAAAGATCACCCTAGGAGTTCTGTGTCTCATCAATTCATATAAACCCTAATAAAACCCTAAATCTAACAAGAGAAACTACTCATACATGATTAAGCTAAGCATAACACTAATCTGAATAGAACGCATAGATAGAGAGAGTAAGAAAAACTAGAGTTCCAAAACCAATCTATGAAGGATTCTTCATCTTCTCTCCAAACAAAGAGCAAAAAGCTTATAATAATGGTGAATAGTTTGTGGGTTGTTTCTAGGCTGTCTATTTCCCGTCTACGCGTGTGGGTATCGATCGCCACCAAAGGGATAGTGTCGAGCGTCACTTCGTCTTGATTTCGACTCTGACTTCTGGTTTTTCAATAGTTATGAGTTTCCTCATCATTAATCTCTAGAATATTCCATAGTTTCCACATTGCTCCAAAGCATACCTGGAGCAGAAAACACTCTAAAATAGACTCCTACCACCTATAATATACTAAAAACACCTATAATATGGGTGAAAACTTGTAAAATCCATAGTATATCAACTCCCTAGACTTATCATTTTGCTTGTCGTCAAGCAAAACATAGAACAGTCCCCAAATTGGTTTGAAATCTCTTGGACTCACACAAATTTTAAACTAACTATTATCACCTTTGCAATGTTGCAGTCATATCGAATCATTGCCAACTTTTATATACTCTACTCTAGCTTAGCAACCAAAAGCATCTAGCCAACATCTTAGCTAATACTATCTGACAAACCCCTATACTAACCTCCTTTCTTATAATAAAAAGGTGCAGGCTTTGCCTTGGAGTATCGACCAGATGGCACATGGTCTATTACTCAAGCAAGTTTCTGAACACACATGCAATCTTATCTGATCCCTTTCTTCCCTCTTTCTCTCTTATCTAAATCTTTTTTCTTCAATTTTTTTGTATTCCAATGAATAGTGATGCTGATGCAATCCGTCTTGTACATCTTTCTTTTTTCTTTTGAAAAAATGTAGGCGAATAATGGGGTCATAGAAAATTTTCCTACCCTCGCTTCCAAAAATGTGTGATCAAACCTTTCGGAATTAGAATAATGGGTCATAAGAAATTTTCCTACCCCTATGCATTTTTCCGGAAATCATCTCAATATTTTCTTTTCTAGATGCCGAAGACAGAAAGAGAAGGAAACCAAAAACACACAGACTTTTTCCTTCCAGACTTGCAGGAGGATTTGATCCAGTTTATACCAAACCCAAAGACATGCAAATTAGTAGATTAGGTTGGAGATAAGATTCGGTTCCTTCAAACATTCGCAGCAACTGTGGATATTACTAGCAGGTTATCCACTTTGGTGTTTCTTTCTAGTACGCCTTCCAATCAGTACATCTAATAATTGTGCTATAGAGTGGTTAGATAATAAGTAAAAATTGAAAATATCATTATCCCCTTCTTGACACTATAAAACTCAATAAAACACACATAAAACTAAAACTCAAAATAAAACAGAATATCAGTAATATCTCCCCCAGACTATAGAACAGTGTACCTAGGCTTATGCAGTCCAAGATTGGTGGGTGATAATTCATAAGTACGAAATTAAACAAGGAAAATTAGTATACCTGCTCGTTGGTATGAGTGTCGATCGGCATAGCATAGGGTCGATCGATACTTGTGATGCTTCGTCATTCGATGATCGGTGCAATCGTTCTCTTCAGATTTTTTAGTCTGAAAAATTAAATGCGAATGTGGGAACCAAAATTCACACCGTCGATTTCCTTAAGCTTAGGAAGTTAAAAAACCCTAAATTTCTCAGGAGGTCCCGGAAATTCTGCTTTAAACCAAACGCCACACAACCAAACAAATTTAAGAAAAGATTGACGATAAATATGATAAGAAAATTCTAAAAGAAAAAGAGCGCATAGGTTCTTATTGCGTAAGAGCTTTTGTACAAGAAGGTAACTAGCCTTGGCTACAAAAGCTGTTGGCGAGATCCTTAGTTCTAGCAACTTGACTACGAAAAATCTAATTGAAATGCAGCTCGATAAGAAAACGAAAGTAATTGCCTATTGCTCTAAGTTTGCTGTGAATGCTAAAAAGTACCCCTCTGTCTCTCGTCCCGTCTTCTCTTATATACTCCTTTTCAAAGCGTTTTTGTCTTTCCATTCCTGCCCCTGGCCGAGTTTATCACTTCGAGAATATTCCCTTTTTTATCTCAATCTTCGTCATTATCTTAGAAATTTGACATTTATCTTCCGATCCCGCGAGATTCATCTTCTTCTGAAAGTAAATATGCACCGTCATAACATTACCAGGCCTGATATCCATTCCCCTATACTGTTCGAGAGTTTGGTCTTTTTCTGGAAAACGTGGAGTTCCGGATACCTCGACAGGGTGAAAGGGTCGATGACCCCCCGGCGGGTTATTTCACTTGTTATGAGGCGCACATTGTGCGTTGCCGTTTATTGTTCCCATCCCGAGATTTTCATTCGGACCTTGAACCGTTTCAAGTTGTTGAACGGCCAAATCAATCTTACATATCTTCAGCACCTCCTTGGAATCTTGGTCTTCAGTTATGATCTGCGGGTGTCTCTCAGCGTTGACCATTTGAGGCCCTTTTGAGTCCTTTGGCGCTAACTGGCGGGAAGTATCACTTTACGCCTTGCTCATACATGTCGGCGTGAAGGAGACGATTTTGAATGGTCATGTGTGGGCGAAATGCTTTTTCTTTGTCCGTATTGAAGTGCTTCGGTCGAAAAGAGTTGCATTCCTAACTTCCACAGCGAATGGGGTCGTTATGGTACTGACCGGATACATGCATCTTTTTTGTTCCGACGATATCTAACTCCTGAATCCTATGTTTTTGCAGAGACCAACCCATTGACTGCCTTCCCAGAAGATGTGATTGCTGTGAGGGACCTTCTTCGGACCATTTCATTTTTGGAGACTTCTTTCACCCCGAAGCGAGTTCGCAAGGCGCTGCAATATCATCAGTCACGAGCCCATCCAGAAGTGATTGTGGACGAAGGATTCGAATCGGAGATGGACAAGTTCGTGTCGAGGGTCACTCTGGTGTCTCGAGAGAATGCGGGGCCTTCCAAGGGTAAAGGGATTGATCTAAGCGGCACCGTATTCATCTCGGATAATCTCCCCGTTACCCGGATGGCCTTCCGACTCACCCCAGGCGATGGGAGTGGTGTCAGCGACTTTCCTTTCCAAATTTGAGATTTGATGACCTCTTCAAGGACCTTCCGCCTGAATCCGGCCCTCCACCTACCGTGGATGGTCAGGCGAGGTCGAAAGCCTTTACGGAGGGTTCTAGGATGGTCAATGCGGTTAGTAGTTTGAACTTTCTTATTTTACAATTTTTTTTTGTTTCGTTGGCGCAAGTTTCCTTAACTTCAGACCTATGCTGTGACTTCTCTCATTCAACTCGGACCCTCGAGGCGAGCTACCGGGAGGCGCGAGTCTGCCGCTTCATGGCTGAGAGAGCGGAGAATGATGCTGTCTCCTTAGAGAAGAGGCATCCGCTCGTGATCTTCCGGGACCGGGAGCTGGAGAGAAGTCATGCTAGGGCTCTTCGTCGTGCGGAGAGGCGAGGGAAGCGCGTGGTTGCTGCGGTGATCGAGGGACCACTGATCAGTTCAAGACTGAATTCGGCAAGCTTAGGGGGACCCAAGAGCTCATGGGCGACTTCCGAGAGTGCCTTGGAGCTGTTTGTGCCTCATCACGGTCAACGGCTGACGATTATGTTTTCCAGACCGAGATGACCATGATGACCAGCTACATGGATGAGTACGAGGGTGTCGAGACTCTGATCCCTCCTCTTGAGAAGAAAGTGTTAGGATATTGGGATCCCATCCAGTTTCTCCTGATACGGAAGAGACCGCGACCGGGGTTGCCGACGAGGGGGCGAGGTGGATTAACCTGTGGGTATGTTTCGTCATTCGATGTCGGGAGACATTCAGTTGGACCCTTGATTGATTTTCTATGTTTTGATTGTGTTTGCTTCAGCCAAGTGTGGCCTTGTTTTTATTTTGGGACTGGCCGCGTGTGGCTTTGAATCCCTGCTGCTTTGCGTCGTTTGTATGGATGAATCAACCTTTTATTGAAAAGATTTGAGATTTAAGAGTGCGTGTAGAGGGCAGATTATGAGCTGTCATCTCATAACCCATCCCTTCTTTGTAGATGCGTTCTGTTCGTTGCTCGTTCGAGAAGTGCGGAAAATTTCTGCAAGCATTTAGATGTGAACGAAGAGGCATGCTTTCTGGATCTCATATCTTTCGATATTCATGCCTTGAGTCATTAGAGACCAGTGTGGCTGGGTTTAGGGCTGGACCTAGGTTTATTCACGGTTAAGGCTGTGCGATGACTAATCAGCCTTCGTTTTGGGTGTTGCGATTTCAACCTGATTCCGTACCGCTTTAAAGTCCGCGTCATGTTCTCGACTTGTACGACTTGTATGGTCGGAATCGAGCATCTCTGCAAGGAAAATTTTTAAGTCTCCTTGAAGTGCTGACCAAAATTTCGTAATTTTTGTGCGCAATTTCCTACTCGGATGTATGAGAACCATTCATGAGAAAGGTTAGGTGCGTTTGTTTAAGACGGCTAATGTACTCGTTCGGGGCCAATTATGAGTGAGGTGTAAGAGCAAATGCTCGTTTAAGATTATAGTCGCGGACATACTGTTTACGAGTTTGAGAGTATATTTTTTGAAGATTTTATGCGATGTCTTGCATTGTGTTTCAAAAGTATATGGTGTGTAAGGGGATCACTTTGGGTGTGGACTGCTGTTCGGTCTTTTCGCGGGTAGGGCCTCAAATTTTGGTCGATGTCTGTCCACCGAAGGTGTTTATGGAGAAGTGTTCATACCGAAGAAGTTTGGTTTGTGCTTGGATGGTCTAGAATGAATTTAAGTGTTCATGTGAAAGAGATTTGCGAGATTTCTGTTTCTTATTATCGGATTTTTTTAAAATATAGGGCACAAGGCGAATATTATAAAATGTGGGAGTATACTAGTGTATTTATACGTACCCACTCCCCCCCCCCCCCCCCCCCTTTTTAGAGAGGGGGATAGCTGAACTCGTCATTAGACGAGCTGCCAACGTACCTCCTTTGAGGATCAAGCCATCTCGTAGTTCAGTTTTGGTGGCGAGTGTTTTTTATTCGGCTGCGGCTGCATTGACCATATTAGTCGCAGGGACTGTGGAAGGGTCAACGTCTTTTTCCCAGATTATCTCCTCCAGTTGGCTTATTGCATCGGGCTAGGACGACTTCTTATTTTCTTCGTTCGGAGCCGTTGCTTGGGATGACAATTTTGATCATCTTTTTCAGAGGTGCTTTCAGTCGGCGGCTTACTGGTGTTTGCACGTTTGGGCTTAACCATCGAAGTAGCCATTATCTGTCTTAGCTGTGTTCAGGTAAGAAACAGAGTCGCAATTTTTTTTGGCTGCCCCAGATTCCGGTTGTTCGTTTTGAGTTGGGAAATTGATGCCTAAGTGGTAGGTCGGTGGGACTGCCTTCATGGCATTTAGCCAGGGGGTTCACATGATCACGTTGTAAATAGAAGGGAAATCGACGTTCGTGAAATCGATAATTTTTGTTACCTCTTTCACCATGACCGGGAGCTTGATCGATCCGAGAGTCATTTCGGTTATGCCAGAGAAACCGGTTAATGGTTTTGGCGTTGGCACGACTCTTTCAGTTGATGTTCATCCTCCTGAGTGTATCGCGGAAGATGAAGTTAGATGTTCGTCCTGTATAGACAAGCACTCTAGCGACCTTGAGATCTTTGATTACGAGATCGATGACAAGCGGGTCGCAGTGGGGTTGATCGATTCCACCAGCTTCTTCTTCATCAAAGGTAATGGTGTTATTTTGGCCGTCTAAGGATGGGTACCAGGTCAGCCAATTTTCTTTTCTTCAAGTTTCGCTAATAATACTTGATCGACGAGACCGTATCGCCGCAGAACTGTGACCCTCCGATGATCATGTTAATCCTGCGACGATTGTTGTTGTTGCCCTTCTCATCTTGATTCCTTCCGCATTTGTCCTTGACGAGCTCTCAGTCTGGGAGTTTGGTCGGTTTTCGAAGGACGATCAGAATCGGCGAATGAGGTCCTTGACACTCGTTACCCCTGAGAGTTCTCCTCCGATTAGTTTTGCTGCTAACATTGTTCCGAGAACCTTGCAGTTGACTGGTCGAATGGCTGCAAGTTCGATGGAAGTTGCAGAAGACGCTTCGTCGTAATTGGAAATTTGGGCTCCAACGCGTTGCCCGTGGTTCGCCATTTTTCTGAGCCGGAGTTCATGGCATAGTTGTGCGCCCAGAGTTTTCTTTCCCTCTTTGCGGGCAATTTTATTCTTGATCGACTTTTGGTTCTAAAGCCGATTCTTGAAGAAGTCTTCGCTGGTTTGGGCTTTTGCGATAGAACCTTGGTCTCTTATTCGATTATGATGTAGTTTGTGGCCTGTGCAACGCATCTTGAATTGTACGCGGCTTTTCAAGGGTGATCCATTTTCTGAATTCGATTTATGCCAAAGCATCTTTCAAAGAGGCGTCCACGGCCACTTTGTCGCTGATCTTGCTGACTCTAGCCATAACGAGCTTGAATCAGTTGACAAAGTCTCAGACTGATTCGTCTTCCCTTTGAGCTAAGCTCCATAGGTCGACGTGGAAGTTTCTCTGTTGAAAAAATCGAGTACTGCTGAGAAATTCCAAAGCGAGTTGGCGAAAGCTTGCTGTGGAATTTAGCATAAGGTGAGAGACCATTCGGAAGCGGCTTCCCTCCAGATATTTTCAACAAAGGAAGCGGCCAGTGGCCGGCGTCTCCTTCCGCTGTCTCTAATTTGGCCCTTTCCCTGCGTGATCTCAAAGGCTTTTAAGTACGCTTTGGGATTAGTCCGTACCATTCTATGTTGGCACCTTGGATGTTCCATCGATCGGATACTCTTGTGTTAATGATCCGAGACGTGAAGGGGGTTTTATGGATTCCTCGAGCAGCCTGGTCTACCTACAGTGCGGGAGCTTAGCGCATGGTGGATTGAGATTTCACCGCTTTCCTTCCGCGACTGTTTTCATGATATCATTGCGAAGTTGGCGGATTTCGGAATCATCGTCAGCAGTTTTCTTGAGTCCATGTCGGCGTTTGCCTGCGAGCTCTCCATGTATGCTCTTCAGACAGCTTTTCCTGCTCTACCCAAAAGAGATTTTCTTCCTCCTATATCATTGGTTTGTCAAGAAGGTCTTCCTGAGCCGTGTGGCTCCTTCCCCTTCGTGGGTGTACGTCCGCGTCTTGGTCCGAAGGATCAGACTGACTGCTGGAGTCCACGTTGACTCGCTCGATTTCTCCCTCTTCCTTGTCCTCTTCCAATGGTGGAAGATTGCCTGGGTTTTTCCGTGCTGGTGCATGAGTTATTTTGTCTGTGTTTTTTCCAGATGGCTTCTCTTGCTCATTCCCGGATCGGTCCAAAGGAGTTGTGAAAGCAAGTCTTCTTCCCGGATCCTAGTGGTTCCGGGAGGAAGGGCAGCTCGGGTTCTTGCAGTTAGGGTTTGACCTACTTAGCGAGAGATCCCATGAGCTTATCATGTTCTTCCGCCCTTTATTCATAGGCGGAGATCAGTTTCTTCATCTCCTCGACTGCCGTGGTGTTGGGCTCAGCGTTAAATGCGGAGTGCTGGTCGCAGGAGTACTGTCAATGTTGTCGCGGCATATGTCGTCGCGAGTTTGTTGGTTATTGAGATGTCAGTTGACATGTTTGATTGGGCGTTCTGTGGTTACGAGAAAGATTGATCCGTAAATCCCCCTCCCTATAGCGCCAGACTGTGGGAAACAAAATTCACACCGTCGATTTCCGTAAACTTAGGAAGTTAAGAAACCCTAAATTTCCCAGGAGATCCCGGACAACTGCTTTAAACCAAACGCCATACAACCAAACAAAGTTAAGAAAAGATTGACGATAAAAATATGACAAGAAAATTCCAAAAAAGAAAGAGATCAAAGAGGTTCTTATTTCGTAATTGCGTAAGAGATTTCGTAGAAGAATGTAACGATTCTTGGCTACAAAAGTTGTTGGCGAGATCCTTAGTTCTAGCAACCTGACTACGAAAAACCTAATCGAAACGCAGCTCGATAACAAAATGAAAATAATTGCCTATTGCTCTAAGCTTGCTGTGAATGCTAAAAACATCCTCTTCTTGTCTCTCGCCTCGTCTTCTCTTACATGCTCCTTCTCAAGGCGGTTCCGTATTTCCCTTCCTGCCCCTGGCCGAGTTTATCACATCGAGAATATTCCTTTTTATCTTGATCTTTGTCAGTATCTTAGAAACTTGACATTTATCTTCCGATCCCACGAGATTCATCTTCTTCTGCAAGTAAAGATGCACCGTCATAACATTATCGGGCCTGACTTCATATGAAATCGCAGGTCGGTCTTTAGCCGCGTTCTAGCCTTCTTGGACCGCGTTTCGACTTAAACGTTCCTACGATTTCTTAAAAAGAGCATTTAATGATACGACGTTGCTTTAGCTAGGAAGTTCACACTTCTCGTATATTTTTAGACAATTGTGGTGTTAACTTAACAGTTGTCATTTATAAAATAAACGTGAACTTTATCCGGGAAAACGAGTCTTCACGGTTTTTATCGTAAAGTTCTAGTGATAACTCTTATCGAGATGAAACGAGAAGTATTCGATCGAGGCTCAAGAGAGAACCGAAGGGTGTGGTCTCACTTGCCATATGGCGACCTGGGAGCCGTACTTGACGACCTGGGGTTTGTTTGGCGATCGTTACTCGTTTTATCCGCAAAACCTCAACGAAAACTTTGATTGAGACAGAACAAAAATCATTTCGATCGCGACTCGAACAAGAATACAAAGAAGAGACACATATCGCCATATGTTAACCCAGACTCAGGGAGATCTGGTCACCTTATGCGACTCGGACTTCAACAGGCCAGGTTGTCGCATGGCGACCAAGATTTGGTGAGGTCGGGTCGCCATATGGCGACCCGGACTGGTCAAGGTCAGGTCGCCATGTGGCAACCCGGATTTGGTGAGCCCAGGTCGCTAAGTGGCGACCTAGACTGTCCGGAGCCAGGTCGCCATATGGCTAGCTGGACTTGGCGAATCTAGGTCGCCATATGACGAACCGGACTAGGTGAGCCTAGGTCGCCATATGGCGACCCGGACTGTGCGGAGTTAGGTCGCCATATGGTGACCCCAGACTTGGCGAGTCCAAGTCGCCATATGGCGGCCCGGACTCTGTGAATTCTGGTCGCCATATGGCGGCCCGGACTGTGTGAATTCCGGACTGTGTAGGTCTAGGTCGCCGTATGGCGACCCGTGCTTCGCGTGTGGAGGTCGCCATATGGCGACCCGTGCTTCGCGTGTGGAGGTCGCCATATGGCGACCCGTGCTTCGCGTGTGAGGTCGCCATATGGCGACCCGGGTTCAGTATGTGCGGGTCACCATATGGCGACCCGTGCTTCGCGTGTGGAGGTCGCCATATGGCGACCCGTGCTTCGCGTGTGGAGGTCGCCATATGGCGACCCGGGTTCAGTATGTGCGGGTCACCATATGGCGACCCGTGCTTGTCGAGTGTAGGTCGCCATAATGGCGACCCGGGTTCTATACTCGGGACTTGTCCATATGATGATTCGCCTCTGGCGGCTCGATCGTTTTCTTGGACAGTCTTGTGAAACAAGACCTTTTGAATAAACAATTTTCGAGACCTTGAGCCGTTGATTTCGTCGTGGACCGATTTTGACCCTAACATTGATTATCAAAAAGACTACAAATATTGATGTCTTAAACTGGCTAAGATAAATATGGAGATGGGAGTGTAATTTTCAAGCAACTCGACATATCTGGACTAACTGTGAATCAAATATATGTGCTGACTTGCTCGCCAAGCAACCAACACCAGACCAAACTCCTTTTATATATCATTGTTATATTCCTTATGTAATTCGTGCTGCCATAATAAATGACTTTTGAACATTAGCAAAGTCAAATTTTCGTGAAAATAAAAGAAATATAAAACAAAAATAATTGATTGAGAAGTGGAGCCTAATGATGATTTAAATAGAGTATAACTATTAACTAAAATATTCTCCCATCTCTTCTGCAAACTTGTCTCACCGTTGACAACTCTTATTACAGTTGGCGAAGAAGAGATCAATCGAACTTATAGTTCTCTCTGGCTTTGTCTTACAGAAGAATCTGCAGTTTCTTCATAATAAAACCAAATCCTCGGTAAACTTCGTTTTGCTTCCGCTATGAGTCATACTCCAAAGTGTGATCCTAGTTTTATTTTCGTCATCATCATGAAGAACTGAAGATCATCGTTTTTTTAACTGAATGATTATTCGTGTTTACTTGACTTGTTCCGGAGTGGTCGTTCTCTTCCGATCAGGATCGTACATTGTTGTTTTCCGATTCTGCGGAAAAATAATTTCATTATTTCACTGCACCGGTTGTTCTCAGAACTTGAAAATCTGAATGATTTTCATTCTCATAAAACCTTAGGTCTTTCAAGTTTTTTTTTGTAATATAACTTTCATACCCTGCTCGATTTGACTTTTTTCCGATTCAGGTCGTGTACTCTTTGATTTTCTCATGTTCTTCATTATTTTGAAGTAAACTTGTTCACATAAAATTCAAAATCTGAATGTTTTTTTCATGTATCTGAAGGTCATCGCTGATTTTGTCTCTCCTTTTATGTTGACATAAATCTCCTTTGATCGATGAATTTTATTTCCATTTCAGGATCATCTCATTAAATATTTATCAAATTTATTGGCGTAGATGTTTAATATTCGCCTTTTCTTTTGATTCAGTTGTATGTTTGTACACACATCTTGGTAACAAGGAGAATCATAGGGAGGGGCTAACAAATATCCCTCAAGTTGTGGAGAAAGTAAGCATCTTTATAGATAAAGCACAAGACTGTTAGGGACTTCATTGATGACGACGACTAGCTCTTGTCCGACAGTGGACCCTCTCTCTCAGGTATGACTATATTATTACGTTCCACATCTTAACAAGTGTGAAAAATTAGGTTTATATATTGTCCTGTTAGTCATCCACTTAAAAACTAACTTTTGGATGAATTCTACCTATATTTAATATGTATTTGCTATGGACTGATTATGGGACAATGTTAATAAATACTAGTAGTATAAGTGCTAGTCATTCCTCGCACCGGTAACGAGCGACATGTCACTTGGTTACATAACTAGTTTTATCAGGAAATTTTCACTCCCTCCAATACACAAATTGATCAATCAAATCGTATCTCTTTCTAACAAAACATATCCTCCCTATATACAATGCCGGCCAGCATCGTATCATGCATAAACCAAAGAAAAATAATGTAACGCCCCGACCGTCCATGTTTAATGGGCGTCCTACGCCCGCTTTTTGACCCGTGGGGCCCATTCCATACGACGGGCAATGCATTAATTTTTGGATGTTAGAAAGTCTTATTTACCTGCCTCTATAATCACCATATGACATTTCTCCGTGTTTTGGCCTCACTCGCACAGTATCACGAATCACTTTCCGATAGGTCACCAATCCTTCCACTACTCCAGTGCAAGCATGCTTAACTCTGGAGTTCCAAACGGATGTGTGACGAAAAAGGTAAGCGCACTTTGATAACATAGGTAGCCAAATCAATTCTCTTAAAACTTTCCGCATATGTTACAAATGATTTCCCTATATATTGGTAAACCAGACTCAAACTCAATTTCTTTTGTATTTGAAAAACACCTTTCGCCATTGTACTATATACAGTTTTGACTAAATTTGGTGTCTCTAAGTTGATCATATATGTTGGCGCCAAAAGCCATAGCTTGTTGAATTTTAGGTCATGGTCGGGCATTCTTATATATATAGAGAGAGAGACACCTCGCCACCCCTTCTATTACATGAGCTAATATACCATGTGTGCTCGATATACAACTCAGCAAAGCTAATCTTTTCTTCTTTTAACTTTGCCTTTCAAGGACTAACGCTTGTGGGCCAAATGTTCTTCATTTTGACTTTACTTGTTATAGTCATGGGCCTTGTTGTTGCGCTTGTACAAATAAAGTATAGGAGGCTAATTACCTACCAATATCCTCTCCAACGAATTGGATATTTTTCTCAAGTTTAAAGTAAGAAAATTGGTGTTCGATCATCTTTCTCCATTCCCAAGTGCAGTAATGTGAAAGTAATCCTTTTTCAGTTGATTAACAACTCTTCGTAACCTGATACAACATAAATGCATGAGCATTGTAACACCCCATGCCCGACCTAAAGAAGATCACTTGCTGGAGGTCTAAAAGGGAAAAAAATCCTAGGGTTCCTTCTCACTTTTCCTATAAATAACGGCCCCCTTGCATTAGATACACAGATTAAACACAAAGCAAAGTCCTACCCAAATCAAGACCTACATCCGCCACCTCCTCTTTACCGTGGGCCGCCATTGGAGCCACGACAAAGCGTCACCGATCACCTTCGTCCACCGTCGTCAACCAAATCCCAAGTTGTCACCTTCTCAATCTGTTATTTGTAACCGGATTCGATCTCAGCCATAAGGTAAGGCTCATATCCCTTTATCATGTTCCTTTCTTTTAAATGGGCATGACAAATCTAAAACCTAGACCCCTCTCTTCTTGTCTCTCGGGGATGATAATATAGATCTGAGTTTGTAACTTTCTCTCGTTCGCTTCTATAGACACAGATTAGTACCATCAAGTCAATATAAGGTGAGGACCCAGCTGTGAACTCTTCTCACGCTTTATGATACCACTGGTGTTAGTTTAGGGTTTAATATTGTCTACTCTTTATTGTGTTGCTTGTACTAATGTAATTTTTATTTTATACCTATCATAAACACATAGTTATGGGGCATTGATGGCCAATGTAATGAAGTCTCAGAAATACTCTTTAATGGTCCCTTCCTGACGGAGTGTTAGTAATTTTTCTTATGCTAAAGTTTCTTAAGTGATGGAATACTGCTCCAAAACCTGTATGTCAACTGATTTCATCTCCGAAATGGATTCCGATCTTGTTCCTATCGTACCACATGAGAACCTCTCCATGAAAGCACATTCTGACAACCGAAGCCTCTCTTCTTTTAAGTTCTCACTGAAATCAAAACACAGATCTACCTTCAAAACCCAACTGTCAGCTTACTCACCATAAGAAAACGGGGACCTCAGGTGGCTAGTAATGGGTCGTCTATGCCAAGAGTGGGTATCATATGGTTGCTACAACGTTCACCGATCAACGCTGTGCTACCAGATCCTGTTCTTGCTGGATGATCCGCGCGGGAAAACCCTATGACTTCTCTCCCTCTCGTTGGGACCCATTTTACTTTTAATGGTGTGCTTATCTGCGATGTTGTCTTCCTAGTGAGCTTTTCCCTTGGCTCTCTCAGCTAATAGATGTTTCGCTTCTTCCTTCGCTTTCACATTTTATTCCTAGTACGCACATTTTACGTGTTCATATGACCCTGCATCTTCACTGTGTGCTCCATCGTCTCTACTCTGGATATTCTTTGTTCCAGCAACAAGAATCTACTAGTTTCTAATGTCTCTACTCAAATGTCTGTAACAACCTAGTTTGGGATATTTAAAAGTTTTAAAAGAGTTGATTTGGATAGTATATCATCAAAATGCAATTATATTTTTGGTCAAACATCCAAAAAGAATTTCAGAGTAATCGCGCTTGAGCTGGAGTAGTGGAAGGATATGTGACTTATTGGGAAGTGATTTCTGATATCGTGCAAGTTAGGCTAAAGCACATGAAAAGGTCACGTTCAGATTGCAGGGTCAATAAAAATTTTGCATGCCTCCAAAAAATCAATGCACCACGTGTCACAAGGGATGAGATCCACAGACCAGTAAGCAAGCGTGGAAGGCCCATAAGCTATGGACGGTTGAGGTGTTACATATCTGTTCTGAATATGCTTTCTTTGGCGCATCTTCCCAAGATCATGAGTACTATGTTACTATTTGTGAATCACTTGTGTAAAGAACAATGAATCATGAAATGATAATAGTTGTATTTGATCAATAACCGATTCCACAACCTATTACACATAGTGTTTTATGAGGGTTTTTTCATTCTCCCCATGAAAATTGATCAATCAAATGATACCTCTCCCTAACAAACTTATTCTCCCTATATATATGAGTACACCATGTCACCCATGCTATTGTGTGATCCAATGTACCATGTGCAGTCAATCTTCAAGCAAGTAGAGCCAATCATTCATTCTTCTAGAAGCCTTTCTGATATGCTCAAATTACCTGAAGCACCTCTCCCAAATAAAAGGATCGGTGTAGTACTTGAGGATCGAATCCACATAGAATCAGTATTTCAACTCAATAGATTTGATTTCAGATTAGGTTAAGTAGAATAATAGAAAGCGAAAAACAAAGCAATCCACAGAAAAGTTGTAAACGATGGGAAATATGCTAGATCCAGGGTTTTATCAGAAAACGAATTCAAGACTATGATCAATGGTGCAAAGGGGTTTGTAAGGTTCAATTCAAGACCTCAAATGCAATCAGCAAGTTTTCCAACTCTCGCTGCAATAAACTATCAGATGTCTAAATGTAAACTAATACAAATTTTACATCGTCCAACTAAAATCCTAGCCAACTCTACCTGTGAATGGAAATTTAGTTCAACATGATTAGATTCAGGTATCAGTTACACTCTCGTGTCTCATGATGATCCTATGAGTCTTTGTTCTAGTTAACTACTCTAGAAGCTAGTGTGATAAAAATCTTGATGTAGAATATGATGAATAACCCTAGCAATCCTATGATTAGATTTTTGTCATTAAGCTCATAAAATCCCTAAACTCATTAGGAGAATTACTCATAAATGAAAGCGATAACACAAATCATAGTCTGAATAGATATCATATAAATCAAACATGAGTTCCAAATATATCTCTGAAGAAGTTCTAATCTTCTATTAAAACCTAAATAAATTTTACTGACAATAATGGCTTAGAACAGATATAGGTTAAACACGTTTTGAGCTCTTTTATAAATGAGAAACTTCTAGGCTAAACTGCATTTCTTGGAAACTGATAAAAACTCGTCTGGAGCATATCAGGAGAATTTTTGGTCGACATTCAGATGGTGTTGGTCGACACTATGCTATAAACTTGACAGCGTCCTCTCGTGTGCCAGACAAACTAGCTTAGTAAACAAGTATAACTTTTGATCTGACAGTCTAATCGTCCTCAAACTGATGGCATTGGAAATCTAACTCAGTTCTCTATCTTATGTCAAAATATGAGCTTCACCAGATCCTGATAAGTTATCCATCCATTGCTAAATTTGGACGCATCTGCTCAGTTTTGCTTCTCAAATAGCTCTAGAATCTCCAAAGTTTCCCAAAACGTATCTGAACCTGAAAAGACTCTAAGAAGACTCCAAACATATATGATATAATCTAAAAAGGAGTCAAACCATGGTTAAAAAGTATTAAAACCATAGTATATCAACTCCTTCCAGATTTATCATTTGCTTGGCCTAAAGCAAATGTGGAAGTTTAAAAACACAAGACTTACTAGCCTTTTGAACATCAGCATCACATCTATAACGTTACAAACCACATCTGAGGCCTTTCCATGTACTCATCCACAGCTTAGTAAACCTTTCCATACCACAACTCACTATATATCATCTGGCTAAACACATTACTAACCTCATTTATGAAATAAAAGTGAAGACTTTATCTTAGGAATATCGATCTAAGGACACATGGAATCTTACATCAGTAGGTATTTAAAACACATATGCTATCTTTTGGTTCCTTTCCTCTCTCTCTCTCTCTCTCTCTTCTCACTTCACTTAGTCAATATCTCCTTTCTTTGAAGTGTATCATTGTACATTTTTAATTGTCTGAGGTTTCTAGACAGACTTCCATGTATCAAGCTCTAATGGTTGTAGCCACCAGCTCATGTTCACTTCTTTTTGATATTTATCTCTTTTTAGACAGAATTCCAAGAATTAAGCTCTAATTGTTGTAGCCACCAGCTCTTGTTCACTTATTTTTACTCTGTAGGGGAGAAAGTGGGGAACCAGCAGCACACATACCTTTACCTTCCAGACCTGAATGAGGAATATGAACCAGCGTATTCTAATCCCTAAGACAAGCAAAATAAATAGATTAGGTTGGAGGTTAGATTTTGTTCCTTTAGACATTCTAAGTGTGGTTGTTACTGGCAAGTTGATCCCCTTTGGCATTTCCACTGAATACATCATGCAAATTAGCAACTCAAAATGGTGCTAGGTAGTTTGTTCCAAGAAAAAATTCACCATCCCCAACATACTCTATTTTGACTCAATTAAAACGACTCACTAATACTCAAAACATAACACAATGTCAGTACCTAAGTACCCTAGACTAAACCACATTGTCCCCACAGTTATTCAGCCTCAGATTGACAAAATGAGATAAATAAACTGAAATAAATGTAAATCAGAGACGAGTATTGTACCTATGAAGGATCGTCGATCGCCACAGTCACCTTGATAGTCTGTGTGGTGAGTAGTCTATGTGGTGAGTAGTGGTGTCTAACTGACATCTTGTGTGTGTCGATAGACAATGGCGCTCAAATCATCAGATTTTTTATGACTTAGAAAACTTACCACTAGGTTGTATCACACCAAGCGCTTGTTATAATCACACCAAATTCAGTCCCTATGAAATAGCTTCAGCTTCAGCACACTGCCCATAAAATCTTTAATAGAAGCCTCTCCTTTGTCTATCATCCTCGGAAGTGAATAACATCCAAACTTAGCAAAAGGTTAGAACCTCTGTTGCGCACTATGTACTCTATAACATCATCTAAGAAGCTCTGAGTAACCGGTATGTGTTCATGGATATCGAGCCTTTGACAAGAAAATTATTGTCTTTAAAATTGTAAATCTTCCCAAATCATGTCATTCATCATCTCAAGCAATCACAACACTGACAAAGAGCCTCTGGCTCGACACAGCCTTCCCCGAGAGGATTATTTCTTCGTGTCTTTTCACAGTTTCACCAGTCTGTTGTATTTGTGTATCTAGCTTCGTAACATGAACACTCAGAGCTTCAAATTTCCTATTCAAATTAGTATACATAGAATATATCATCCTATTGACATTTGCAGCCTGCCTTTTGCTTACCTACAAGATCTGTCTTATCATACCTCAATCTTGATCTCTTAGTTGTTGCTGGAGGTGTCTTGTAGGTAGAAGAACCATTGTTCTTTATGCTCTGGAAAGGTTGCTGAAACTTAGTCCTCTGATTGTAACCTTGAAAACCAGTCTCATCAATATAATTCACATCATTCCGTTAGCCTGTTCCACCATTAAGAGCTTGTGAATATAATCAATTTCAGCCTAGACCTCAAGCGATCTCATTACCATCCTTACATTCAGCAAGTTTTTTCCCTTTCCAGGTCTAATCATGTACTATTGCTAGATATAAAGTTTCAATCAGACTCTTAGCTTCCTCTAGGCTCCAGGTTTTGAAGTTTCCTTCACTTGGCAACATCTAGAGTCAATTGATATTGCATATCAATACCCCTGAAAAAGATTGTCAGCAACTAAATTTCAGGGAAACCATGATGTGGGAAGTCCTTTTGGTATGCTTTAAACCTACCCAAGAGCTTCTGAATGCTTTTTTACGTCCCTAAGAAAATGTAAAAAAATTATTTCTGCAGCTCTTCAGACTTTTGCATTCGTCAAAGAAATGTATTAGAAATGCAGTCTTGTTTCATTCCAGGTAGTGAGAGATCATGGTGGTAGCTACTTGAGCCAATATGTTGCATCTCCAACTAAAGAGTGTCAGATAAGCTTTAAGAGTAGATACGTATTCAGGTACCCCATTTTCTTTGATGCTTGATGCCAAATCCTCGAAACTCTTCCATATGGTCCATAGGATGCTCATGAGAGGAGCACAGAAGGGTTACCGAGATACCAGACTAAATCAGGCTTCAACTTGAAATCATGTCTCTGAAATGCATGAGGACAAATCGTCAAACCTGTTAGTATAGAACTAATCATGCCTGTTATAATCCCCAAATGTCTTATGTCTGACAATCCTTTCACTCTCAGCAACAACTAATATCATCAGGGATTGCATCCCCTAATCATCATTCTTCTGACTAACGCATTATGCTGACCTAACACATTATGCAGATGACCTTCTAGTTCATGCAGGTCTCCATACGAATTTTTGAATCAACACAAGTCGCGCAACCATCTCTGTCAGTCGCGGGTGTGTGTTGTTTGACTCCAAAAGTGTATATGTCGACACTTGGTTTTGAGTATTGTCAATAGACGTCACCCCGGTGTCTCTTAACACTAGTCACTTATGTCTGTGGATCGTGTGTTTCTAACTCAGCTAGCTCTTGGTTTGAGAAGTCCAAAAGCTCTTTCTCCTTGATGCTTTTGGTATTGCAATGAATGTACTTGAAAGCCACAAGGAAGAGATAATACATATACTAAAAAGTGAAACCTAGATGAAATCCTAACCTAGTCTAATGGTGATCAGAGTCCTGAAAACGGTGCCAAATTTGATATGCTCAAATTATATCAAGCACCTCCTCAAATAGAGGATCGGTGTAGTACTTGAGGATCGAATCCAGAAAGACTCAATGTTTCACACAATAAATTTTATTTCAGATTAAGCAATATCAAAAAACAAAGCAGTAAATAGAAAAGTCGTAAAAGATGGGAGTCGACATCTATATCCATGGATATCAGACAATGAATTGAAAACTATAATCAACGGTGTCATGGGTTTGTAAGGTTCAATTCCAGAATTTAATCAATAACTTATCCAACTATTATTGCGATAAAATATCAGATGTTTAACTTTATTCTAATACCAACTCTTGTTGTTTATCCAATGAATCAAGAAATAAATAAACCAGATTCAATATAGTTCAACTAAAATCCCTAGACCAAGTCTCGCTGTGTATGAAAATCTAGTTCAACATGATTAGATTCTTGTATCGATTACACTATCATGTCTCACGATGATTCTATGATTCTAGGTCTAGTTAAGTAGTCTAAAAAATAGTGTGATAAAACAATCACGATGTACAATATGATGAATAACCTTAGAAATCCTATGATTAGCAATTTGATATTAAGCTCATGAAATCCCTAAACATAACAGGAGAATTACTCAGATGTGAAAGCAATAACATAAATCATAGTATAAACGTATATCATATAAAAAATGAGTTCAAAATGGATCTCTGAAGGAGTTCTAATCTTCTCCCAAACCTAAAAGAAAACTTAGCCGTCAACAATGGCTTAGAACCACATCTTAAAAGACATTTTGGGCTCCTTGTTGTAAATAAGAAACTTCTGGACCGGACAACAATTTTTGGAAGCTGATAAAAAAAATTGTCTGCAGCAGATCAAGAGGTGTGTCGGTCGACAACCAGGTGGTGTCGGTCGACCCTATGTTATAAGTTCAACATCTTCCACTTGCATATCAGACATATAACTCTTTAGCAAAATGAGCATAACAATTGATCCGACCGTTTGATTGACCTTAAGCCGGTGGAATTGGAAATCTAACTCAATTTTATATCTTGTGTCAAAATATGAGCTTCACCAAATCATGGGAAATCTTCCATCAATTGCTAAACTTCTAACGCATATGTGTAGTTCTGCATCTCAAATAGCTTTCAGAATCTTCTAAAACATACCTGAATCTGAAAGATTCTAAAACGGCTCCAAATATATATATATATATAAACTTGAAATAAGAACTATACCATGATCAAAAAGTGGTAAAACCATGGTATATCACTTGCCTTCCAAGAACCAGTAGTTGTGGCCATATGTTCTTTCTTAAGACTCTACCTGTCATGGGCTTTGTTGTTGTGCTTGTCTTGATAGATCATAGGAATGTGAATTGCTGCATACATATCAGAATAGTTATGTTCTCTTGTGCTATATCATATGCTAGGCTTTAGTCATTTATCTAATTTTTATCTTTTGATTATCTTTTGCTAGGCGAGTGTTCAGTTGACGGAAACTCTAAAGAAAGGTAAGGCTAATATGTTAATAGGCGTGTGTTGGGTTGATTACGCTCATAAATAACATATCAATATTATTGGTTTACTTTTGTTTCAATTGATTGATGATGCCAGGGGTAATGAAGATGAATGTTCAAGCCATGGTAGTCAAGATGAAATGAACAAGGAGAAGAAGGTAAATCACCTGTATACCATAGAACGCAAGCCCAAGCATGCCAATGACATTTTGGTTGAGAAATCCAAAGAAAGCGGTGTTGAAAGTGTTCATTTCCTATCCTATGGTGAAGATGATAGTGCTGAAATGGATGCTTCAATTTGGGAACCCCCAGAACCAGAAGACCAAGAAGAGGATGTAGAAAGAGGTGTTGCTGATGTCGAAGAAGACGATGATGATGAATGTTGTGATGGCTCTAGGTGGAACATATCAAGTGCTTTTGGGGAATCTAACGATGAAAGTAGTAGAAAGCGAAAGTCCAATGAGGAAAATCGAAGAGCAATGCTTAAGATGACACATTCAAAGTTTAAGTTTGTTGTCAGTCAAGTCATTAAGTCGGCTGGGTTTTCTTTGAAAGAAGGTGAAAGTTGGATCGAGATAGTCACGAGGTTATGCTGGGAGGCTGCTTCACTATTGAAGCCAGCTGTTGATGGCAAACCAATTGATCCGACTGAGTACATCAAAGTGAAGTGCATAGCAACTGGTTCTTGCAATGAAAGGTATTACAAATTACAATTGTCTGCTTAGACTTTCTTTGTATGAAGTTTTCTTTTCATAAGACTTTACTCAATTTCTGTCTACTTTACTCCCGTAATGATTGTTCATCCCTGCAGTGAAGTTTTCAAAGGCCTGGTTTTCAAAAAACATGCTGCTCTTAAACATATGGCAACTAACTATGAGAATCCTAGAATAATGTTAGTTCAAGGAGTATTGGGCCAGCCATTAAGTGGGTTTTCTTCTCTCCAGTCAATGGATAAGGTGGGGGGAGCAACTAACTTGGCATCCACCATTTTGAAAGTTTTTGTTTGCAAATTTTCTGATTATTTTTTTTGTTTGTTTCTAACAGGGGTTTTATGAGAAGCTTGTTGTTGATATCGTAGAAGCGTTTCAGCCTGACATTATGCTGGTGGAAAAATCAGTTTCACGTGATATCCAATTTGCTATTCTTATAAGAAAGGTCACTCTGGTGCTTGACATGAAGCTCCACCGTCTACAGAGAATTTCTCGATGCATTGGTTCACCAATTATAAACATTGGACTCTCTGCTTAGTCAGAAGTTAAAACATTGTGATTCCTTTCGGCATTGAGAAAATTGCGGAGGAGCATAATGTTGTTAGCGAAGCCAAGAAGAAGCCAACTAAAACGCTGATGTTTTTAGAGGGTTTCCCTACCCGCCTTGGTCTGCACGGTGAGTGCTTGCTTTATTGTGGAGTGTGATAAATCATTAATGGATATTTCTACTTTGGCAATAATAGCATCACATGATCGTGGGTATTGTGGTTGTTTTCACTCTGTGAAGTCTTATCCCATGAGAATAACATATTGAATTCTCTCATAATTTGACCTTAGACTTTCTTTAGTATAACACTGATTATCTGATTTTTGATATTAAATTATGTGACAGATTCTACTTAAAGGAAGTCACAGTGATCAGTTGAAAAAGGTCAAAGAAGTGGTACAATATTCATTCATCCGGGCATATCATCTAATCCTGGAAGCTTCTTTTGTGGCTGATCGCAAAGAATGTTCTCAACCATCTTCACAAAAGAAGCTTCATCATGTGTTGCAGAAACAGAAAAAAGTCCAGTATCTCCATCTCCTGAAGCAGCTGATGAAAAATCTATTCAGATAAGTCGGGGAACAGATGTTGAGAATGATACTGAGACCACCTTGGAGTCTCAGAGTATATTGGTATTAGTGTCAACGTGGAATTCACTCAGGGAGATAATGTGCGACCAAAGACATTTTGTACACATAAAGTTTTACAAGCATTTCGATGTTCCCTTGGAAGTTTCCTGCGAGATATGTTTAATCAGGTTTGACTCTTTTTCTTGTTTAAGAAACTGAAACTTATTGGCGGTCGAACATTTTTTTTTTATGTTTTCAAAAACTGTTAAGGAAAACTGTTCATGATGCAGAGAAGCCTATGTCAAACATGCGAGGAACTTCCGGAACCACATATTTACTATTATGCTCATCACAACAAAGCAGCTAAAAATCCAAATCAAGCGAATTTCTGTACCAAAATATTTAGCTGGTGAGGCAGAAGGAAAATCTGGATGTGGAGTCGTTGTGGAGAGTGTAAAACAAAGAATGGTGCCCGGAAATCCACAAAACGAGTGCTGATATCGACTGCTGCTCTGAACATGTCATTTGGAAATTCTTGGAGCTCAGCTTTACTCAGCACTCTTTAGAACGGGACTTCATTCACTTCTTTGGGTATGTTTGGCTATATTGTGTTCTGCTTGTAGCTTCACATATTCTAACTAAGTAATTTAGTAAGTTTTTCCAAATATTGACATTCACAGATCATAGGAGAATAGTCTGGAGTATGTTTTTGTTTAAAACTCATGAATGATTTAGTAACTTTCTAACATGGATAAAAGTTTGAGAGTCGTCACAATCTCTAATAATATATGATATATCTTGAAACTTGTATACCACCGCAGATTAGGCTCCATGGTTGCTATGCCTCAGTTACTCCGAAGTCACATCTTACACAGTGTCTTTGCCACCAATGATGTTGGAGCCTCGCATTTTAATAAAAGTGGATGGGCTTGAGGAGAATTCCTAAGAGTAAGTTCTTTTTTGGACGGTAGCTATTATTCTGACCAAAAAAAAATTTCAAAAGGGATCTTTTTAATTGTTCAGGTATTTACCAAAGGGATATCCTTGCTCGAGGAAGCTGCTAGTTTTCTGAAAGGACTAAGATCACAGTTCCAAAATTCTGATCTCAGTGCATTAAAAATTTATTTCTCACATCGAGGAGATGCTGGATCACGAGCGACGCGGATATGAGGTATGTATATAAATATTTTTGTTAAGATCACGATACAAGCTTGACTAATATATGTATTCATCATTGCCTCAAAATAGGAAAACTTCAAGATTGCTTTTAACAAGGCTAAAACCATAGATGATCTTCTTGGATTAAACCGCATGAGGTGGGACCTTCTACTGCAAGCTCTTATCTGGAACTACCGGTTGCAGTCATTGGTTTTATCTGATCGTTTACATGAAGCAGACAAATTAGTACCATATACTAGAGATTCACCTTATGGTGGGCTGCTGCCTCTAACATCTTAGGCTGGGGGGATGAATGGTTTTGGCGGCCATTTGAAGACCTACGCTCGAAGCCCATTGTCCATGTTGAGAAGGAATACTTGATGAAATTTGAGTATGTTAACAATTTCACCCAAGAAAACCTACAGACGGTGAACCAGATAATCACTGAGGAAGGTTCTCGTCTGCGCATTTCTTTGAGGAATGATGATTTCATCGTGTCAGACTATGAAGACGAGCTCTCGAGCTTAATTGCTTGTGCGCTTGCGCATCTGAACAATGCTGAAAATAGATTGGAAATACCACCTCCTCCAGAGGTCATTGTTACTTTTGGGTCACTCAAACCCAAGTACTCTATTGTGTGCCTATATGCAGATGATTTCCGCAACCTCAGAAAGCGTTGTTGCTCATCAGAGACTGATTATATAGCTTCACTTAGTCGTTGCGAGCTGTGGGATGCTAAGGGCGGAAATAGCAAATCTGTGTTCGTTAAGACTTTGGATGACAGGTTCATTGTAAAAGAAATCGAGAAGACAGACTACGAATCATTTGTGAAGTTTGCTCCTGAGTATTTCAAATACATGAAGGATTCATATGATCTAGGAAACCAGACTTGTCTTGCCAAAGTTCTTGGGATCCATCAGGTAACCATTAGCATTTTGTTTAATCGTTATACAAATGAATGGAGCTTAGTTTTAAGGAGTTTGATCGCTATTTTTAGGTAACTATAAGTCAGCCAAATAGCAGGAAAGAGATACGGCACAACCTGATGGTTATGGAAAAATCTCCGTTTTGGTATGAAAAGTTCCTACTTGCCAGTACGATCTCAAAGGCTCTCTGCACGATCGGTTAACTGCCACCTCTGCTAATGGCACTGGAGATGTTCTATTGGATCAGAACTTTGTCATCGACATGAATAAGTCCCCACTTTACGTTAGCGAAACATCAAAACAAATCTCCAGAGAGCGATTTACAACGACACAGCCTTCCTAACCGTGAGTTTTTTCATTTCTCCTTATTCATGACACACCATTCAGATAATGATATATATTACACAACCATCCGCTTATCATAATTGGAAACAAAATGGCAGAGTATAAACGTGATGGACTACTCGTTGCTTGTTGGAGTAGATGACGAGAGTCATGAGCTAGTGTGTGGGATCATCGGCTACTTTAGGCAATACACATGGGACAAGCAAATAGAGACGTGGATGAAATCCTCTTTGGTGGTCCCAAAAAATGTGCAGGCCAACAGTGATCAGTCCAATTGATTACAAGACGAGATTCAGAAAGTTCATGAAGACGCATTTCTTGTGCCTCCCGGACCAATGGTGCCAACCCAGTTTCATAATCTTAATATGATCCTTTTGTTTGATTGAAGTTTTCACGTAACTAGAGACAACCAGTTATGTGGGTTTAGTGTTTGGATTGTCTGTCTTTTTTTTCTCCTTGTTTTCATTTGAAACTTAGCAAAAAAATGATTATGTTGATAAAAAAGGAAAAATGAGTATTGTTATATTGTTTGCAATCATTTTAGTAATGTATATTTTTCGTGAAGCGATTGGTTCCATAGTTCAGATACACTTACATCAAGGAGGACATAAGTACCAGCTGGTTTTCTCCTCTCCTTTAATCACTACTTCCTCCATTTCATTTTAGTTGTCGTTTTAGGTTTTTGTACACAGATTAAGAAAATATTTAATTTTACATATTTTCAAAATAAAAACACTATTACCTATACACGTAACCACATTTCAACCAATAGAAAAATACAATGATATATAAAATCATTAAATTTTGCATTGAAATTATAAAACGACACTTATTTTGAAATAAAAAATTACCCTACAATGACAAGTAATTTGAAACGGAAGTAGTATATCATATACTTAATGACAAAGAGTAGTTGCGTATGCTCTATCCTCTTCAGAACCATCCTCTAAAATCCACCACAAGAAAATCCATAGAGCAATCTCCTCAAGAACATGCTGTTGGAGGTGGGATTCACCCTTCACAAACCTGCTTCGAAGATCCAACCCAACAACCTGAGAGGAATTAAGGAAACAAAAAAACATAGAAGAACAAAAACCCATCACTAGCACAAAGAAAATCAATGCCGCCTGAAATTGTCTACTTAAAACGGAGAGGAGATCAGAGCAGTTAAGACGCATTAATGGTGTCAAATTCATTCCGAGTTCAAGCTTCCATTATATTGGTTACTAACTACTGTTTTAGACTCGGTTAAAGTTATGGAATTGTCCGGTTTATCAATTTAATTATGATGTTAATCAAGTCTACATTTTTGGTTTAATATTTTGTCAAGTACATATAGTTGAAACATATTTTGAGACGATTAATGAGAATCTGAGTTTCATTGAGTGTTCTTGAGCTTTGCTAATATGGAATCAGAGAAATTCTTGCTTCATTTCCTTTGATTTCTTCAGATTTTTATCATTTCCTTGTTTCCATCTCAAACCATAAATCATTTGTTGCGGCGATTCAAAATCTGTGAAGTTTTGAGCTTCGACACATCCATTCTTCACGATTTGAGCTTTGATCTTCAACAATGGTGAGGCAGGGACAGAAAGCGAGGGAATACAACAATCTCCGGTATCGGATCACACTCCGATCACGAATCCAACTGACATTACTCATACTCCAGTTTAAAATCCTCCGATTCGACCTAATCGAAGAAAACTGAATCGCATCTCGTCAGAGGCAACTTCTTATGACAATATTCACAGTCCTTTCTTCCTCCACTCTGCCTATCATCTAGGTCTATCCATTGTTACTCATATGTTAGATGGAACAAACTATAACACTTGGTCGGATTGCGATGCGTATGAGTTTAGATGCGAAGAATACGTTGAGATTTGTTGATGGATATTTGCCCTAGGCCTGATATAGAACATACTTTGTTTAAGATCTGGAGTAGGTGCAACAGTATGGTTAAGACTTGGTTATTGAATGAGGTGAATAAAGAAATATACGATAGTATCTATTACTATGAAGATGCATCAAAAGATGTGGAGTGATCTGTTTTCTGCGTTTCAGAGTCAATAATCTTCCAAGAAAGTACCAACTTGAATAGTCGATCATTACTCTTAAACAAGGGAATCTTGACTTGTCTACTTACTACACAAATAAGAAGACGCTTTGGGAATAACTTGAAAATACAAAAACGTCTACGGTGAAGAGATGTAATTGTAATCATTTACTGGAAGAAACTGAGACGAGTATGATCATTCAATACTTGATGGGTTAAATGATAGCTTTTCTAACATAAGATGTCTGATTTTAAACATGAAACCAAGACCAGGACTAACTGCTTCTATACAACATTCTTGACCAGGATGAGAGTCAACGAACTGTTGGTGTTGTTCTGCGTTTCAGTTCAACATCATGCAACTTTTCAAGTCCATACATCCCCTATTGGAACATCATTGGATTAGACCAGACTCAAGTCTTGTTGACAAATGGTGGATATCAAAAGCCTAGATGCTCTCATTGCCACAAGCCTGGTCACACAGCGGACAAATGCTACAAGCTGCATTGTTTTCCTCCTCGATATGGCTCCAAATGGAAGAAACCTCGACCCTAGGAACTACTAATCTGGCTGTCACACAGTATCAGTCTCCTACAGAGTTTGAAGAATGACAACGTCTCAGTACAACAAGAAGATATGTCTAATGCTCAAATCAAGACCATGATTCTTATCTAAGCTCTAAACTTCATACTTCCGCTGTGTCACCTACACCTGAAACGAATTTTTCCTCGACTTCTAACTCAATTCCTGTAATATCAGGAATCTCAGGTTCACTTTTGACTCTATATCAAACACATACTATGACATGCTGATTTCATCTATATCTAAAGAAATGGCAGTGTCTCGTAGAGCTTGGGTTATAGATTCAGGAGCCACACATCATGTTACTCACAATAGGAGTTTGTTTACAGAGTATAGACCTTTAGATAACATGTCTGTTACCCTCCCTAATGGCTACACAGTTTACGATAGTAGGCATAGGATTCATTCAGCTTGTCTGATGCTATATCACTACACAATGTGCTATATATATTCATGAGTTTAAATTAAACTCGATTTAGGTGAGTGTTCTGACTAAATCTTTGCAATCACGAGTTAGTTTTACACCTGATGAATGCTTATCCTGGAACTTAAAAAAGGAGTGATGATTGTCAACGTAAACAAGTTGGAAATTTGTATGTCTTGATTTCAATGAGCACAATAGGTCATATTTCCTTGCAAGGTACTCATTTACTTGCATTCTAATAATGTGATTTGTTTCTAGTTTTCGAATTGATTTTGTTTACATGGCATAGACGTTTAGGACATCCTTCACAGTCAGAATTGAAATGCTTTCTGATGGCTTGAATCTTTGTGACAAGAATATGAATAAAACTGCATCTCCTGTTTGCCATATATGTCATTATCCAAACAGAAGCATCTACCTTTCAAATCCAGGAAAAATATATGCAATGAACCTTTTCAATTAGTTCACATTGATACATGGGGTCCCTTTTCTGTACCAACTACTGATGGTTTAAAATACTTCCTAACTATAGTAGATGCCTACAGTAGGGCAACTTGGATCTATTGATGAAGTCTAAGTCTGATGTATTACATGTTTCCCTGGTTTTATAGAAATGGTAGAGACTCAATATAAAGTGAAAGTGCAATATGTAAGATCTGATAATGCTCATGTGCTGAAATTTACTGACTTGTTTGCTAGAAAAGGGATAATAGCTTATCATGTTGCTCTGGAAAACACCTGAACAAAATTTAGTTGTAGAGAGAAAGCATTCAGCATATACTGAATGTAGCTAGGGCTCTATTATGTCAATCCAATGTTCCTTTAGAGTTCTGGGAGATTGTGTACTGACTCCAGTGTTCCTAATAAATAGATTACTTTTCCCAGTCCCTAAAGAACAAATCTCCTTATGAGAAGTTAACCTCTAAGATACCAGGATTACATGTCTCTTAAAAGCTTTGCGTTGTCTATGTTATAGCTCTATGAATAGACATAAGTTTGAACCTAGAGCTGGACGCATGTGTTTTCTTAGGATATTCCCATAGGTTACAAAGGTTACAAGCTGTTAGGCATAGAGACACACGCCATTTTCTATTTATAGGCATGTTCTTTTTTCATGAGGATATTTACCCTTTTGTATCTTCTAAAATTCCAGAGATACATCAGCATTCTTTCCTCATATTCCTTTTCCTACAAAACATGATGATCATGTGCCTTTTGCGACCATCATGTTCTGATGAGCATTATCCTTGTGATGCATAATCCTCTAAGACTCTGGTTCCTTCTGAATCACGATCTCACAGACCAAAACAACCACCAAAATGCTTGCAGAATTTTCATTGTGTTATACTACTACAAATGATATCCCCTATCCCATGACTGACTATATCTCTTATTCAAATATATCTCAGCCTTTCTGTGGTTTCATAAAATCATCACCAATGAGATTGTTCCTCAAAAGTATTCAGAGGCCAGAAGTTGCAAGTGTTTTGTGATGCAATGAAAGATGAGATTAGGAGCTGCGAACAAAACCAAAACGTGGAGCATATGCACAATCCCACCTAACAAGGTTGCTATTGTGTTGTAAATGGGTAAATACGATCAGCACAATGCCAATGGTACAATTGTGAGGCATAAGTAAGACTCGTTGCCAAAGGATATACCAAGTAGAGGGAATTGATTATTGAAGAAACGTTCTCACCAGTGGCTAAACATGCAACAGTTAGATTGATCCTTTTGCATGCAGCCAAGGATGGGGTGGTTAATCCAACAACTTGAAATATCAAAATGCGTTCTGAATGGAGATCTACATGAAGATAATTATATTGAAGTTACCACCAGGCTATGCAGAACTTACAGGGAGACACTGCCTCCTAATGTTGTATGTCGACTACACAAGTCAATTATATGGTCTCAGCAGCATCAGACAATGTTCTTGAAGCTTTCAGTTACATTATGTGCATGATGGGATTCAGAAGTCTCATGGAGATCATACTTTGTTAACCAGGATCACCATGGTAATTTCATAGCTCTCTTGATATATGTTGATGACATATTGGTTGTGTAGTATTCAAGATGCACTGGTTATAGAGTTTAAGTGTACTTTACAGACTCACTTTAAGCTTCGTGCATTTTGGGAGAGGCTAAATATTACCTTTGTCTAGAGAGGGATATCGGTGTGTCAACGGAAGTATTCCTAGAAACTGTTATCTACTACAGGGTTTCTTGGTAGCAAAAACGTCTAGTTATTCCTCTGGATCCTAGCATCACTTGTCTAAGGAATAGGGGAATTTGTTGACAGATGCTATGTCATATAGGAAACTTGTGGGAAAGCTTTTGTATCTGCAGATAACAAGACCGTATATTTCTAATGCGGTGAATACACTTTGTCAGTTCTCAAGGGCCCCTAGAGATACACATGCTCAATGCAGTTCATAAGGTCCTTAGGTATCTGAAATGGAACAGTAGGTCAAGGACTATTCTATCCGAGAGACAACAAGTTTGATGTACGAGCATTCTCAGGTCTTCATTTTCGGTTAATATTCTGTTACAGTACATATAGTTTGTAACAGATTTTTTAGCTGATTAATGAGAATCTGAAGTTTCATCGAGTGTTCTTTAGCTTTGCTAATACGTTACAATCATTACAACATCAAATATAAAAGAAAGGAGGGCAGATTAGAAAATCTTGGCCTTTTTCACACTATCGAGAGCTCGAAATCAATATTTTTGTACTTTAATATGACCAATCATACACTAATTCATCTCAATTGTATCATTTTTCATATTCAATAAGAAACCATTTTCACCTTAGATCATAGAAGAAGATTCAATCTATCATTTCTTGTTTAATACGTCAGATAAAAACTCCATCTAATTGTGAGTGAATCCAAGTTCCATCATTTGGTGATATAAGGAAGTGGACATTATTACACAATCCTTCAAAGAATCAAAATCCGATCTAAAAGCGCACTTACACATGGCTGGAACAAAAGACATCTTTTTTGGAACAGGTGACGTATATGGTTTCGACAGCGTAACAAATCCCATGGATCCATGACACAGTACACATGCCAATAGCTCGCTGTGGACGGAACTCAATTAACCATACACCACCGCGGCACAGTCACATACCTGATGCTTCACCAAGCTGAAGTACCATGTGAATTACGAGCTGTATTACTTTGTTGCTTCAATGCTGCATGACAAAAAACGTTGTGGACAACAAGCTTTACACGCTTGAGAAAATCTTTCTTCAGTTCAGATGGAGTAAGAGGCACGAATAATTCATTATTGACCCCATCGCCGAGGAGTTTACAAGATCTTGCCTGGAGCGACGAGGAACCTCAATGGAGAACATTATGCAAACAGTGCGTCACAGGAATAAACCCCACAAAAACACTATGCGTGAGTCCGAAGACAAATGATCATCGCGCTGGTCCTAAGATAGCACAGTCTCTCTCTCTTCTCTCTCATCTCTCTCTCTCTCTCTCTCTCCTCTCTTCTCTCTCGTCCCTCTCTCTCGTAGACATCAATATTGATTGCATGTCTATAGATGCCTGATGAAATAGCATTCCGTCGAGTGAGTAGTTTTAATCCATGGAATCCTCAGCAGATGTGTGAGTTTTAAGCATCTTGCTCTTAAATGAATAAAGAAGTCGAGCCATCTCTAAAAATACTATAATGGATCGACGGAGCTCCTACACGCGCTCAGAGTGAGTACAAGATATAGCCGTTCACTCTACTCCACAGCCTAAAACCATAGTTGTGTAAAACAGGGTAGGCAAATTCCTTGCACGCCTATTTAACACACACATTGTGTAAGCAGACCTCTCTGCCACTCCACTGTGAGTTTAACACGCTTGCTGCCCCCGATAGCTCAGTGACAATCGCCCTATGTCCTCTCTATATGCGCATGTGCCCATCCCTTTCTTTTTAGTGTATATGGCATAGAACTACCCACGACGTTTTCCGTATTATAATTTCCAATTTTTTGTACAGTTCGTGACTTAGATATCAGAAAAGTTTCAAATGTAAATTTGTTAAAAATACAGATTTCAATTTTGGAGTTTCTTGTATTTTGTTTGGTTAATTCAAATTTTAATTATCTCGCAGTCACAAACTGGGCTCCGTAGTTTTCCTAACTAGTTGTGACCTTTGTAGTATACTTCTTTTTAGTAGGTAGTACGAAGTCAGACCTCTCGTGCCAAGCTCCGTGTGAGTCAATAGCCGCGTCCTGCTCCATTATTGCGTCTAAGACAACAATCGCACTTAAGCGCGCATTCACTTAATGAAGACAATGAATACCGACATTCTTTCCTTGTCTTAATTATTTCCAATTTTTTACATCTCTGAAATCTTATATTCAAAACAATGTGAATATTTGTAAAAATAAAATAAAATCAAGTCAGATTTCAAATTTTTGGATCTTTACTTCGATTTTTTAAATTTTAATATTTAATTATTGAAGTACAAACTCGTTGCGTAGGTTTAGCTTAGTGTGTACTGAAGGTTATACTCTTGTTTTATTAGAGTATAGTACCGAGTTAGTTATACTTCAGATGTATTGAGTTTACTAGTTATAATGCATATTATCATTGTGTCATAATGAGTTGTACTGTAGTTAGATATCCCAAACGCTTACGAGATGTAGTTACACTAGTTATGTTGGGTATGACCAAGTTATAATAAGTTATACTAGTGATACGGAATCCAGATATCTAGATGAAATGAATCAAAGATACACAAAATTCATTGTAAGGAAGACAATAAGAGACCTAACTCAACTAATATTCCCTGAATCGTCTTTAACAACTGTAAATCCAGAAAGATCCACAATAAGAACGCCTTAACGCAGCAATATTCCAGAATCTTCTTTATACAACCGTAAATCCACAAGATCCACAACCATCCCATCATGCTAGAACAACAAAAACGTAATCGAAAAATTATCCAGAACCAAAAACCTAAATCAACGAAAACACATAATCCTCCTTAGGTTAGGTTGAGCGCATCGCAGTTCGCTGACATATCTGAAGCGCGAGAGAAGAGAAGAAGAAATCGCCATTGCTGCCAGTTCCATGACTTTTGATGGTTCTTGCTTTTTGTTTCTATCACTTGGAAGAGATGGGCTGGTGACTTTCAGATTCGTCATAGGTGGAATCGAGCATAGGTAGAATCGCAGAGATAGAAGAAGAATTGCAAAGATATAAGAAGAACAAAGAGAGGGAAAAGAAGAGGAGATAGAAGAAATATCACACAGGGCAAAGCAAAAAAGAGAAGAAGAGAAAGCAGCAAGG
>CAJHQP010005856.1:0-42634 GCA_905132765.1 Moricandia arvensis
GATATATAAAAAATACCTGGTTCATATGATGATTTGACATTATTAATGGTTCATCATAATCGCCTACGTGGATCGCTTGATCACCAACGCTATTATTATAATGGTTGGAGTTACTTGCAGTGAAAGTAAAGTCATCATCCAAAACGCCATGATTGTTGTTGTTAGTCATACTCGTATTATAGAAATCGTAAGTACTGACCGCAGAGTTCTCTACACGCAACGGTGGTAGAGATATATTGTGTTGCAACATTGAGCATTCGATCTCATTATTAACCTACATGAACATATACATAAATGCTATTTATATCGATCATAAAAAAACTGTTATATACTTTTGATCATTATATTAAAATAGGTTGATGGATTTGTGAAAGTTTTGAGATATTAGCTATACCTTATATGTAGTAGGGAACGGTGGATAAGAAGAACCATAGTATTGTGACCAGTTATCGTTACTGGCGTTTGAGTTAAAACGTCCGTTTCCAAATTGAGGTTGGAATGCGTTTTGAACTTGATGTGTAGTTGAACTGATCTCTAGATCCGAACAAGAGTCAAAACTCGAATTACCATTCACATTCGACATAGCTTGGATGTAAGACCGATGCTGATCTCTTGGTTTAGCTTCAATCACAATCTTCTTAAACACACGACAAAGTGCATATGCGTCCTGATTTAAAAATAAAATAAAATAAATTAGGCTATATCCTCTAATGTTATAAGCAATACAATAGTCGAATCAATGGGCTAGCGGACGAGACGAACCTGCATGCCGTATGCAGAAGGCTCGCATTCATTTTCATCAAGTCGATATTCATGCATGACCCAACCGATTCTAATGCCATGTGGTGCACGTCCACGGTAGTAAACCAATGTCTTCTTGGTTCCAATGGCTCGGTCTCTCCAGCTGACCCGGCGGTCTTTACCCGTGGCCTTCCAGTACCCGCCTTTGGTTGCACGGTTTGTCCTCGAACCGTTGGGATACTTCCGGTCTCGTGGGCTAAAGAAGTACCATTCTTGGTCTTTGCTCGGAAGCAAGGACTTCCCTATCATCGAACACATAATTAATCCAAAACTCAAGAATAACTCAATTACATTAAGTAATGGCATGTTTACAATGAAAACTTATCTTATTAAAAGCTTAATTTAAATAACTACGAAGGAATAAAATATTTCTCTTGAAAACTAGTGTTTACGAGCACTATTTTCCGTTGAAACCCAAAATTATGATTTAGTTATAAACATTTACCTGAAATCATAACAATGAATATTGTAATTATGCAAAAAACATAACATATATATACTATTCTCCGGCCGAAATTAAAGTATATATAGGGTTTCTTCATCGTTGTTATATTCTTATTCTTTTCTTCAGCCTCTCTTACTTCTATTGGTTATAGACAGAAAAATAATGATTATCTATTACAAAGGTTGTGAACTTAATCCAAATAAGATTTGTAGAATTTCAAAAATAATAGTATAATTGAGTAACGTTTTTTCTGTATTAAAAAGTATCCTAGTTTGTAAAAGATATTTAAATCTTATAATAGTAGTAACTCAATACATACATGAACATAGAAAATACAAATATTACCTGGTAAGTCCCATGGCTCGCACTTGTAGAGATCGACTTCAGCGATAACCTCAAGTTCGATGTCTAGACCGTTAATTTTTCTTTTCAGATAGTATGTTATCAGCTCCTCATCGGTTGGATGAAATCTGAAACCTGGAGGTAACGCGACAGGAGCCATATAACTTTTCAAGTTATTCTCGGGATTATTTTGCTTGGATCAGCTTCAAGAAAGAGAGAGAGAGAATCAAGATTTGACACAAAGAAGAAGTTGATAGAGAACTGAATGTTTTGTATTGTTGAGGGTTAAGAGATGAAGGTTATATATATATAGATGGGAAAAGACATAACTAAGAAATGAAAAAGGAGACGAAAAAGTGAATAAAGGGAAGGTCCCTATCCCAAAGCAACAAATATTATTATGAATTATTTGAATATTTAAAATTTTAAGTTTTTATTATTATTTTGCCTGACACATAAATAATGTGCTAACTCTAAGTTTTCTATTATATAGTTATACATACACACAACAAAAGATTCTTACTTCTTGGCTTTTTGTTCACATATATAGATTATATTTAATAACAACACAATTTTTCTTGTGACATGTATTTGTTGTATTCTTCTTAAGAGTGGTAGACAATGTGTTCATATATTTTGGAATTTAATAGATTCACTAACTGCTATGAATAAGAGCAAACGCATTAGGGATTCACAAGGGGTTCAAGGGGGGAGTATCACACGGTTTTCGAGACAAAAATGGTGAACCTGGCGCGCGTGGGTTCGTCGTGGTGAACCCGGATCGTCACGGGTTCGCCACGTGTCGGACCTTAATTCGCCCAAATTTTTTTTTTCTTTTTTTTTTGAAAAAGTCAAAAAAAAAAATTAAAAAATGAACTTAGGATTTCGTGTCCAGTATCACTAATGGGGATGCTCTAATATGTGTGTAACAAAAACCTATCATCAAACGCGTTAATGATCAAAAAAAAAAACACGAAGCGATTCAGTAGCAAACCGGAATAATCAATCGAAATTGGCGCCCTAAATTCAGTTAAACCGTGCTTCCTTCATCAAGTGGCCTCCTCAATTATCCCATTCTTCTCCAAGTTTTGTCGGTTTGGAATATATTTACACGTGTCAAAACACTACTGGTTGCATGGGAGATCGAATATTGGGTTACCCCAAAACTGTTGCAATCTCCTTTCTCTTTTGGTCTTCGGCGGCACTTGTAACTGAAAATAACTGTCTCTTTTGTACCCACTTGCGACTCTTTGCCCCTTCTAATTTCCACCGATCTTCGAGTTCATAGACCTTCTTTCAAAACTAGATAGTGTTTTCCAATTTATTTGAGTTCTCTTTTTCATTTTCTCATTATAAGTATACAATTAGCTCATCAGCTTCATATATACATCATAATTATACATGGCTCGCAGTAAAAAAAGAAGTTTAAATTTTATTGGTTTTTTTTTTGCTAAGAATGTTAATTTTCCATTAAGAAATATAAGGTTGTCCTACAAGGTAGTAAACCTTTACAAAAGATGCTCTGGCAAAAAAAAAGAATGAAAAAACAGAGCATCGATAAACTTTGAAACAAAAAAGTCAACACCTCAAACAAGCTCAAGGGATGACACAGAGAACAACATCGTGGGTCTAGAATTTATCTGAGCCACAATTGCATGAGACAGCCAAACTTCTTGCGCTTCCTAAAAGCGTAAATTGTATTAATGACGTGCCTGTTAATTTCTTTGAAAGCATCTGAGGGGGAACCAAGTTCTGGTTGTGCAGCATGTTGTTTCTTTGTCGCCAAATGGTATAGGCAAGCGCTTGGATCACCAGCATACGGAGGTATGAGGGTGTATTTGCAGAGGAGGATAACGTCCAGTGCATAAGCTCCGACCAATCGTTGAAAATCGGAGGAGTATCTCTGAAGTTTCGTCGAGCTTCTGACCATAAAACCATAGCATAAGGACAAGAGAGCATCAAGTGATCCCTTGTTTCTGGATATGTAGAGCAAATGCAGCAGGTTGTTTGAACTTGCATTCCCCATGAGGCAAGGCGCGAGCGCGTTGGAAGTCTATCAAGGTTTGTCACCCACATATGGAAAGCATGTTTAGGGGTTGCGCCATTGAACCAGATATTGGTTGATCCACCAATTATCTTACACTGTTACACATGTATATTTTGTCCCTGGATTCTACATATATATATATATATATATATTTAGAGGTATCTCATGCCCATGTAAAAATTCAGACTATTCTCTAAAGAGAGGTCAAGTCACATATAAAGTCATAAAACATGGCTTCATATCCACGTAGCCATTAATGTCGTGAGTTTACTTCGAACCTGGTTCGCTTAACTCACCGAAATTTGCTAACTACTAAACCATCCAATACATATATCACCAACCTATATTGGTTTAAAATTCCGAATTGAAAAAGTAATTGATGGAAGTTCAAAGTGTGGTTATAAGATAATTATAATTTTATTTGATATAATAAATTCATATGATAATATATATATTCACGTTTTAGTACCTGCAACTACGAAATCATAATTAATCAGATTCGATATATGATGAGATCCGACATATAAAATAACAAAAGAAGAAGACCAAAAAGCATGTATGAAAATATGATCATGTGGGTCCATCGGTTGTGAACATGTGAAAAAATCCTTGGAAGCTATTGATGGGCCAACCATGGAGAATCACTTCTCAGCCTTTCTCATCATTGTCATAACCTTTTTCTTTCCTTATTCAAATTCCATATTCTCTTTCTATGTATCGTCATATATACATGTATGTATATTTTTTTTGGACAATACATGTATGTATCTTAAATATATCTACCTATATACAAATACAATGTGTACATACCCATCTTGAAACATTTTCCCTCACATGAATCCATCTTTAGGTTCTTTACTTCTTTCTTCATGGCGTTCACATCTCTACAAAACTATATATTATCATATAATTTTAGTTCTCTGATTATAGCCTTCTATTGAGATAGGGTGTATATACTAATGCATACATATATTCTTCCTTTGCTTGGGGTCATAGATTTTTCAAGGCCGGCTCTGTATTATAACGCAACAACAGAACGTATGGGGAAGTCATATAAAATGAAATAACGTAAAATGAATTGACACTATTATGAGATTTACGAGATCTTATAGAACGAGAAGTGATGGAAGGTATTGTGGAAATATATTAATTGTGTATATGTGTAAAGCTAAAGAAATAAACATAAAGCCAGCGTAAGCTTCGAACCGTCGTAGGAGATAGTTTTCAAGATTCAAAGTTCAAATACATGTGCTGAACACTATACTCTAAATCGAAATGTGTCTGATTCTCCTCGTTTGTATGTATGTACATCCCAGCGTTGTTGATTTAACATATAGTAACGTGTGCAAAATATATTGATAATAATCAGGTCAGCTTATATGGGCCATACTCACAATAAAAATGGGCTAGCATTATTTCAACAAGCTTTAGAACTCTTAAGCTTACAAAATAGGGCCCAACTATTACAATTTAATAAATCTACTAACTACAGTTAAGAAAAAATATTTTGGCCCACGCTCACAATATAAATGCATTTAAACACATGGGCTAAGCATTATTTCAACAATTTTGTTTAAATTTTAGGACTCTTAAGCTTACAAAACAGGGCCCAACTAATTACAATTTAATAAATCTACTAAATAAAGTTAAAAAAATATTTTGGCCCACGCTCACAATACAAATGCATTTAAACACATGGGCTAAGCATTATTTCAACAATTTTGTTTAAATTTTAGGACTCTTAAGCTTACAAAACAGGGCCCAACTAATTACAATTTAATAAATCTACTAAATAAAGTTAAAAAAATATTTTGGGCTAGCATAAGGCCCTGAAGCTCAAGAGATCCAATAGTTTTAAAATAATTAGGCTCAGGGGCTCTATTGTCATTTCAGAAAGTTATAAAAGCGCTCACGTGATATCAAGCGCACAGTGCGCACGTTAGAATAATCTTGAAACTCATGGCTAAGATGAACTGAACAATGTCCGAGATCTTACAAAAATGGAAAGTTAAAAAAAAAGTCGAAAGAAAGAAGAAGAAACCTACGGTTGTTCTGTTCCTTTCCAAGCTTTCATCTTTGCCTTCAATTCTATTTTCAATCCTCGATTGAATCTCTTCACCAAACCCAAACTCGCATCCCTATCTTTTTAATTACAGAGCAAAAAAAAAAAGATTCGAATCTGTATGAAAATTCGTTTTTGATCTTTAGATGTGTCTGAAACCCTGAGATCGAAGCAGACAGATGCTAGGAGCGATCCACTTCGGAGTATTAGCAGCTTGTTTCGTCCTCTTCGTCCCCATGGCTATGGCTGGTTGGCATCTAAGCAGACACAAGATGCTCTTCTTCAGCGGCGCTTTGTTCATCTCCCTCGCCGTCTGCGTTCACCTCACTCCTTACTTCCCTTCCGTCTCCGACATCGTCGCCTCCGTCTCCTCCGTCGTCGTCTACGACCACCGTGTCTCGTGTATCAACGAGGTGAATCAGATCGTGTGGGATGTGAAGCCGAGACCGAACATTAATCGTGGAGACAACAACAACGGTTCGAAGCTTGATTACTTTGATAAGAATTGGGATTGGGTGAAATCTAGGAAAGTTTTGGGATGTGAGTTTCAGAAGTTAGATAAGTTCGATGTGTCTGAGTTGTTGAATGGGTCTTGGGTGGTTGTTGCTGGTGATTCTCAAGCGAGGTTCGTGGCGTTGTCTTTGTTGAGTCTTGTTTTAGGTTCGGGTTCCGAAGCTATGGGTTCGGTTAAAGAGGAACTCTTTAAGAGGCATAGTGATTACAGTGTTGTGGTTAAGGAGATTGGGATGAAGATGGACTTTGTGTGGGCTCCTTATGAGAAAGATCTTGATGATCTTGTCGTGTCGTATAAGAAGAAGAACAAGTATCCTGATGTTGTGATTATGGGAAGTGGGTTGTGGCATATGCTTCATGTCAACAATGCTTCTGATTTTGGGTTTCAGCTGAGGGAGTTGAGGAGTCATGTTGAGTCTCTAGTGCCGGTATTGCGGAAGGAGGAAGGAGGAGGAGGAGGAGGTGGATCGGTTTCGGGTAGATCTATGCATATGTTCTGGATAGGGATGCCTGTTTTGATTAATGGGATGTTGAGTACTGATGAGAAGAAGGAGAAGATGAGTGATACTGTGTGGCATGAGTATGATAGATCGTTAGGGGAGAGTAAGATCTTGCGGCAAATGGGTGGTCCGCTTATATTGCTTGATGTTCAGTCTTTTACTTGGAACTGTGGACCGCAGTGTACACTCGATGGGATGCATTATGACTCTGCGGTGTATGATGCTGCTGTTCATGTCATGCTCAACGCGTTGCTTATTGAATCTCATCAAACTTTATGAGAGGTCTATGATACAGGTTTTTTTTCTTTTCTTTTGAATTGTTTGGAGTTTTCTTTGTAGAGTTTTAAAGAGAAATGGGATGTTCATAGGAGTTTTTTTACAACACACGATGATACTTTTGGTCTAAATGATCTAATTGAACTACATTCTTGGCTTATATCTTTCGACTTTGACGTTATATAATGCATTCTTTACATGGTTTTGGTCAAGCATATTTGTGAGGAAGCTTTTGCTCCTTAATAATGTAAACAAATAGATACAACAATGAAGTTTGTGTGATCATTGTTCTTAGACCAAGATACATATACTTGCTATCAAAAAATTCTCACGAGACATCTCTGTGTCTTAAGGAGTCTCGAATTGTTTGCCTTCGAAAGTTTGTCCGTAATCCCAGTTTCTAGGAGCGACGTTGTAAGCTGTCACGGTTGATCTGTCACTAGCAGTTACTTCAAACGAGAGAGCTTGGTTCTTGAGATCAGCATTGATATGCCAGTTCTGTCCCCAGTTACGACCCATTGGTAACCACCCGGTTCTCGAACCTTTGATCTTCACAGCAGATATATCACCGGAACCCGCAACATTGGTGATCAGAACCGAAATGAAAATGCCTCCACCGTCTACTGTAAACCTAATGCTCCCTTCCCTTCTACAGTTGATCCTGTTTTTGGCCAAACCAGTAACAATTGTTATATGATCTGTAAACTCTTATACTCACAAAACACTCACACATACCAATGAATCAGAGTAGCATAAACCAAAAAAATCAGTGATGACCTGCTTCCTAGAAGCAATCAGTTTCATTCCTATCATTGATTTTTATTCTCAATGTTCAAGAATTCGTTAACAACCACCATATATATATAGGATTGTTGTTGTTTAGGCGGGTGCCTAGACTTGACTTTTTGAAAGTCTAGTCCGATTTTTTTTTAAAATCGGTCAGAAAATATTGATCCAATTTACCGACTAGACGGATCTTTTTAGAACACTGCTTATTCTTCTTCCTCTCATTGTTAATTACTCCTATCGTCCCTAAACTAATCTTCCTATACACAACACATGATCAGCATATACTACAATACTCACATTAATCCAAACCACATTTCTAAACCAGAGTTGAATCTTGTTACACACTATCTAATATAGTAATCTGCTAGTTCGGAACAGCATCTAGGGCAAGCTCAGTTCACATAAAGACCACGTATATCGAAGAAGACAAAAAAAAAACAAAAACAAAAAGCAAAAGCATCTCATTATCGCTTGCATTGTTTTAAAAAAAGACACAACCGCGTTCCCACTACCGCAAACGTATTTCTAGAAAAACGCGAATAAAGTCGTGATTTTGAGGAAACGCACCTACGATACTGCACAGGCATGTTCCCAGCTTTCCAAATAGCGATCTTCTGAAACGCTTCAATCGGCAACACGAAGTGTTGGTTCGGAGGGTTACAGTGACCACCACGGTCCGGATCAAACCCGTAATTAGGAGCACAGAAGTTCGTGGCAGTGACGATGATCGAAGTCCCAGGGATACACCAACGGAGATCATCAACACACCTGAGCTCGAAACAAGCACCACAGATCTGACCACGCTCGAACAGAGTCTCGCTCAGACCAACCGTAGCCATACCGTATCCAGATTTGGCAAGATCTCCGTATCCACACGCACCTCCCACGGCGTCACTAGGATTCGTGGCGGCGTAGTAGGTGGCTCGTGCGGGACGCCATTCGGAGGCGGATGAAGAAGAGGAAGAAGGAGATGAGGTTGAGGAGGAGTAGTGGGAAGTCGCTGGAGGAGATAGTGCGGCGAGGAGAAGGAGGAGAGGGAGAAACAGTTGCATCTCCGGCGAGAGTGTGATGAGTTTTGGTCTCTTTTTGGTGTTGTCTTTACTCTTTTAGTGGGAAAGCGTTTTGCTTTTACGGGTTTGTCGGTTTGTTGAAATGACTATAGTACCCTCAATCGAAAGAAAATTAAGCTCGAATCATATCCAGATGTGGACATGTTTGAAGTTAATAGTTTATCAGTCAACTAGATCTTTCAAGTTGTGTCAGAACAAAAACTTTTTATTTTATTTTTTAATGCAGTTAATATTAAGTATGAACTATTTTATATACTGTATCTAAAAACGCACTTAATACTATAAAATGGATAATATAATCCAAGTTTTGAATACTTTATGACTAATACAAAATGATAAGTTTTGAATACTTTATGATTAAGACAAAACCGTGGATCGATCATATATTACCATTCACCATATTAATCACATGAATTGAGATGGTGGATCAATCAGATGTTATCGTTCACCATATTAATCACATAAATCGAAGCTCATTTCAAATTAATTATTATCGTTCACCATATTAATCACATGAATCGAAGCTCATTTTAAATTGATTATTAGCGTTCACCATATTAATCATATGAATCGAATTTAAGCAGCAAATATAAATTTTTTTTTTTTTTGGTCAAAATTAATATGGAGGTACCCCAAGCACTCAGTTTCAAATCTTGTAAAAATAGTTATGCATACATGAACTTTATGATAACATTTTATTATATATGTTTATATTCCATAACAAACCAACATTTGTCCAGTTTTTATTCTTTTCTTTTCATATTCTTCATTCAGTACAAGCGGCTTTGACAATGGCTTGGAAGTGCTGTTTCTCATGGATAAGGTAGTGTCCACCATCAGGGACCTCATGGAACTTTACCCATGGCAGCTTATCACGTATATACAGTAAAACGTCTCGTGATATTTGTCTGTCTTCGAGTCCACACCATAGATGAACCGACCCTTTGTTACTATCCGAGAACGGATTGACCAGCTCGGTTGGATCAAACTCCCAGTTTCCATAACCCGCGATGATGTCTCGTTGTGTGCTCACATAGTCACCTTGTCGTAAAGCAGACTCCTATATAAATATATCTTTCATGAGTGCGTTTTTTATTAATCAGTTTAAAGTATATTGTAATATATATATAGAGAGAGATACCTTGATATATGGGTGTTTAGTATGCAGTTCTGCAAGTTCTGAATCACGTTTGGTCATAGTATCCTTTGTATTCCAGCTATTCGGAAGCCATTTTTGAGTCATCCACCAGTATAACAACCATGGACAGTAGTGTGCGACTCCAAGTGTTAACTGAAACCCAAGTGATAATTTCTTCATCGCTGCATTCAACAGGTTTTGAGGCACACGTCTCCACCAAAAATTTATCAACGGAACCACCAGTGAAACTCCACTTAACCTGTAAATATTATAAGAAACATTTCACATACAGTGTTTTTTTTTTTCTAAATCAACATGTGTAATAATATTTTTATAAATAAACGTGTAATAATATAAGTGTTAATTTTACCTATGAGGAATGTATTTGAGGCAACCGTAAACAGGGTAAGCTCCAAGTGACATCCCCACAACATGGAATTTTGGACCGATTCGCAGTTTGTCAGCAAGTTCTTCGATGTCATATGTATCTGTTTTAAGCGTTCGAGATGGATTAGGATCGCTTTCTCCATAACCAGCTCTATCGAAGAATAAAAAGTATATCTTAAATTCCTCGATCATTTCCTGTAAAAAAAAAAGCCAAAGGAGCATTGTATTTGCAAACATTATTATATAAAAAAAAAGCCATTAAATTTTAAAATGTATAGAACCATTTAATTCTAACGTTTATATTATACCTGTGTGGTGTATAAATCAACGTCTTTGGAATTTGCATTTCCGTGGACGATTATTATTTTGTTTTTGGCTTTGTCCTTGGGAAACCCTAATTCTTTGTAGGCTATATGTCTGCCATCATTGAGCTTGATTCTTGGAGATATCTCCGAAACATTTTCCGGCAATGGAATCGGCGGCGGTGGTATAATGGACTTGTAGATATAATAGCTTATCAATCCCACAATCGTGACTAGAATCAACATTATTTGGCCTGTAGACAATAGATGCACTAACATTGGAAAAAATAAAAAAAAACTTCAGTTTAGATTGTTTGTCTTGCATGCATGCATATATTTTACTTATATTTTAATAGTTTTTTTTTTGTTAAGTATGTGAATTTTCATTAGATAAGTAATGATACAGAGATATTACAAGCTATTGAAGAATCAAAGCTGGTAATATAAGATGGCTAATAAAAGCAAACATGCTAGAGAGAGCCACAAAAAAAGTAAAAAGACTCTCTAAAACAAAGAAATGTTTAATCTAAATCCATAGGACAAGACTAAAGCTTGGCATTGTACATCTTAAAAGCACCTTACTTGTTTCAGGAGATCGCATCTTAAGCTTTGATGTCGGAACCTACACCAAGAGAAGAGATCATTGGGGTTAACAACCGGAGAACGGTCCAAGGGGCCGTAGACCGTCCCGAGGGCGACTGCGACAAGAGGACAGGCGAAGCAGAGTTGGCAAGGTCCTGGTCCGGCCACCACAACCTGTGAAGTCCACTCCAGACGTTGCTCTTCCCAGAAATACGAAGAACCAACTCCCTGGGAATCCAAACCAACACAGAGAGGCCAGCAGATGAAGCATTGGTGAAGTACAAGCAGACGAAAGCGGAGAAATTTACGGCTCGACTCCGGTCCCGTCGAACGAGCAGAGCACGAGAGACACCAACGACTAAGTATTGAAACGGCAAGAAGCGATGATCGATTTCCTTCAGAGACGCAGCAGCAGCGACGCACCGCGCTCCGGTGAACCCTCCGAGGTGAAAAAGACCCTAGTCCACCAGAAATTCTCACCCTAAAACTACCTTTAAACGGTGCCTCCTTTTCAGATCCGAGAGCCACGACCTCGCCATCACTCCGGGGAAGCTGGGTACGCACCCAGAAACCGGTTTGGTTCACCGAGATCCGGCCGCTATCTCGACGAAGAACTAGAGATGATGAAGCAAGGAGGAAGGGGCAAAACGGAGCTTGAAAGGGTTGAGGATGGACAAAGGGAGCGATTTTGGGGGTGGCGGCCGGCGAGAACCAACCACCGCCGGCCACCAGAAGCAAGAAACAAAGAAAGGTTTCTGAGAGACGAGAGGGTGCGGTGGAGAGAGACTAGAGAGAATTTTCTCTCACCTCTCTCTATTTTCCTCTATTATTTTATATTTTAATAGTTTGTTTTGGGAGAATAAGAGCATCATCATCACTATAGTAGAACATCATATATATGGAATTAGCAAGGGGGATCATAGTCATGATATTGTAAGTTCGCGAGAAAAAAAATATAATTTCTTCAAGGAAAATGGAAGAAGAATAAACTTAAAAATGATATATGCATGACCTTATGATTTTAGAGATGCCTAAGTGAGATGATCTCGTGAGTGATGTTATCGCTGGCCAAAGCATCTCACCAGTACTTATATATATACTGACCATGAGACAAAGGCTGAAAGCTAATTAAACAAATTCAGATGAAATGCAGTTTACGCGTTTAGATTTGAACAAGATGGAAACAAATAAGATATTATCTTTATTTAAAAATTATCAATATTCTTTAGCTTACATATCAGTATGATACATAGCTAACATCTAACTAGGTGCACTTAGGACGTGGACAAGTATCAAAGAAATCAAGAAACAAAAAAGTAATAATTAATTACCATTAGATTACAATGAAGAACAAGTGCATGCATGCATGAATGCATCTAAATATGATGGTGTTTCCTTTGCCGACAATGTAATTGTTGTTCTATCTAAAACTTTATATAGCAATATTTGAAGTACAAAATTTCGACATATCAAATGACTCTTTGATCAGTAGCCTATATTAGACTTCAAAAAGGTGGATTTGTTTCTAAATTTCATAAGATATACACTGTATGTGGTTTAAGGATGTATAATTTTAGATTTATGCATACATCGCATTTATTATGCGCATAATTACATACTTGATTTATTATCCTTTGTAAACTCAAAAGAATCTTATAAAATGGTATATTATATAAGGATAAAATTTCATAAAATGGTATATTATATAAGGATAACATTTCATAAAATGGTATATTATATAAGGATAGCATTTCATAAATTAATGGTCTATTATATAAGGATAACATTTCATAAAATGGTATATTATATAAGGCACTAAATTCTAGAAACTAAACATACTTGATCGTATAGCTCTTCATCAAACAAATGTTTCGGTCAGTGATCACCTCCTTCGATTTCTCCGCCGTTCCCACTTTGTATCTAAACCTCCACCATTGGGCCTCACAAGGCTGGAAATTATGAATTGTTCTTTTACTTTGTCATTCTAAATTGGGCTGGACAAGTTTGTAATAATTTTCTTCTGTTTATTATGAAAGCCGAAGCTACAAAAAAAACATATTCAAACCGAAACAAACATGTCAAAGGTATTTGTATTCCTAACTATGTACAAAACGTTGTCATTAGTGTTGTTAGCGTATACTAACCTAGGGATCTATTATGATTTATATGAGATTTTTGATTATACCGACACCTAGACCAAATTTCTGAAAAAGAAAAAATCCAATTATCTGACTAGATGGACATCTAAACGTTTTTTAGACCAATTTTTAGAACTGGTTTTTGATGATGATGATTGTGGAAATAAATAGTCCCTTGTCAGCAGAATCAAAAAGAAGCAAAAATGATTATGGGAAAGAACAATAATACACTCAAACTTGATTATAACAGAATGTTTTAGAGAATGTAAAAAGCAAAAGTAATTAAAGTCGAGAACACTTTGCTAAACTGCAAAAAGCATTTATTACTTCTTCATAAACGTTCTGACTCTTCAAAACCGAAGAGTAGAGGTATCATTAACAAGATGTGGCTTCCATGGGAAAGGGAAGACTATTCAGAGGTCCTCTGGACCATTGATGTCCTGCAAAAGAAAAAATCAAACCGAAATTCAATTTTGGTGATTCAGGTTTTACTTTTCTTTTCTACATCTAATCATAGAGTGGTAAGTACATCAATGGACACCCCTAGAATATAACACCTTGTTGGTAAGTTCGTTAGGTTACCTTGTTCTCGATCACAGCACCGTCGGGGATTTCCACCTTCGCTCCGGATTTTGCGGTCACGGTCACCTTGCCCTTCAATAACCAAAAGGAACCAATTTGAGTATATTTATTTTGAACAACACATAAGGAGCTATTACGTTATGGAACATAAACAAATACCTTGAGGACAACGGAAGAGCCAAAGTAGACATCACCAGACACCTTAAGGCTGTCGAGCTCCACTATACTAGGGATGGACTTGAACCGGCTCAAGAAACTAGCCACCTGTTTAAAAAAAGATTTAGATACACTATGCGAGACTTTATGAAACAGTTAAATGTTTTAGAGAAACAAACAGGACTTGCAAAGAGTTTTACCTTCTTAAATTCGGGTCCCAATTCAATTGACGGGTTTGAGGGGTTAGTTCTAGCACTGTTTCGGGTGACGAAACCATCAACTAGGGTGTAGAGATCAGACTGCAGAAGAATGAAAACTTTAATCATTACTAAAATGATTCCAAAGATGTCTGTCACTCTGTTTCACTTTAGAATGTGGTAAAAAAAAATGTTTACCTGGACGAGCAGCAAGTCTGAAGTTGCCTTCACTGGCAAGAACCGTGAGCGAGGTACATTAACACCGATAGCATTGTCAAAGAACTGTTTTGAGACAGAATCACCACAACAAAAAAGGAGTTATAACAATATAACACTTTGCGCTATATAATTCGAAATGTCCAACCCCGAAAATCCTTATTAGTATTACCCTTATTGCAGCACCTGCTGCAGTTTCCAGTTGAAGAACTTTCACTCCATCAACTTCCTGAATAGAATTTCAGTTTTGTCTCAGTTATACAGTCATGGAACTTTCAAAAACAAAATGCATTAGGCTAAGCATGCACCTTTGGGTTAGGAATGATCTCCATTTTAAGTGCATCAGCTTCCACGAGCTTTTTGATGGCCTTCAAGTTCACCCATCTGTATACTCACAGAGTTAGTCTGCAAAGAAGTTTATTAACATTTATTGGAAGTTTTAAGGACATGATTTACTTACAAGTTGTTTGTGTTGAATATCTTGAACTTCTCAATTGATTTGAATTCATTGACCTAACCACGTTGATCAAAACATGAGTGCAGTAACTCTTATTAGACGGATGATAAAAGTAAGTGCAAGCATAAAGACGGCACAAACAAGTCTACTGTTTCCCCTTCATAAAAACAATGTAATGCAGAGAGAGGGAAAAAGGGTTTTAAGGAGCTTCTGACAAATTATTCTGAAAACTAATCTAGTTTTTATCAACGTTACACACATCTCTAAGAAATACGCTACAAGAGCTTAAAATAAATTTCTAAAGTTTTGAAATCCGAAGAGCAACAGGAAGGAAAACCAAAAAGACTTATGGACTTACATGTTCATCAGGAACCTGAGCAATCTCCAAGAGCTGGGATCAACAACAAAAAGAAAATTTAGAGATAAAAAAAACGAGTTGGTTCTTCAGTAGCACAAGAAATTGCAGCAGTAAAAAAATCATGAGATGTAAAGAGGTTTGCGACATTTCGTATATATTAGGAATATATGTACGGCAATAAAATGCATCCAGAGAATCCAAAAACAATGAACAGTAGGTAAAAGGAATAGCAGTTTACAGATGTAAGAAAAGGTACATTCTGAACAAGAAATGAAACAATTAAGAACTTACCTGGACTTTGCCTTCATAAGAAATGAGAGTTCCTCCCTTTACATCAGCTAAGGTTTTGGGTGTAACCTCCATACAGTATTCGTTTTTGTTCTGAATCAAGTGCTTCAAGATTTCTGCAGCAATTAGACCAAGTATGAGGCAAGAAACACAGTTAGTAAGGGATTTTCATGTAAAATTTTTGATTTAATAATATACACTACGTGTAGACAAGAAAGAATATTTACAAAGAAGACATACTTAGGTCAACGATGGCACCCAAGTTGTCTGAATTGGCAACGAACACATATTCTTTACCCTGCAAGACCAACAAAACCAAATTTTCAGTAAGGACGTACAATTATCTCAACTGGTACAAAATAATAGTCGACTGCATTAAAACTGAACCTGGGACAAGAAAGCATCGAGTTTTCCACTGTTCATGAGGGATGGGAATACATCACCATGACCGGGAGGATACCTTCACAAAGAGATATCATTAGTAGGCGATCTGAAACCTATTAGAAAAATCACAAGCTCTTGTTCTCTGCAATCATGGACTGATCTCAGAGAGCACAAAGCATATGATGTCCGTTACTAAACTGTTCTAAATACCATAAGACGATCTAATGTGACTTCATAGATTTTAATACTTTTGACGCGGTTGAAAAACTTGAGTGATAATAGAGCACTAGAAGGCCAGCCAAAGAAAAAACTAATATATAATGGATACTCTTTGAATACTAAACCAAAATGAAATCATACCAGCCATCCTTGTCGGTCTTTCCCTTGCTGGGCCATGGCACAAACTCATCTGCGACAACACGGGGATATTTGCTCTAGAAAATCCAAGTAAACATTATTAGTTGCAGATCTGATGTCAGCTTTTTCGTATGGACAATTTTAATTTGCTAATTAAATAATATATAGATGCACCCGCACCACACACCTGGTTAAAAGTGTGGATGTCAACATTTGCGTTGGTGTACTTCTCCACGATCTGAATATGACAAGAAGAGTCAGCCAAAAAGAATAACATAAAATTTAGAAGTGAAAGAATGTGAACCTCAATAAAATAGAAATACCTTTTGTGTATCATCATGAGTGTTAAACGAGTTCATGAGAACCAATGGGACCTTGCAGCCATACTTGTTGTTGAGATTCTGTGCGTGAGCACACATTAAGATTAGAAAACATGAAAGAAGTACCAGAACAGAGTGATAAAGAAAATAACGAACCTCAATCTGGATAACAATCAGATCAAGAAATGTCAAACCATCACGAACTTCAATAACAGACCTGGACAGAAAAAAAGAAAAAGAAGCTAAGATATCATTTCTTTCACTTCCTAAATCTTGGAATGGCTACTACAAGACTAATATGCCAAGATTTCACAAGAGATTGCTCACAAGCTTCTATATGAACGTTACATACACTAGCAATGACTTATACTGTGGAACATGAGAACAGACAACCAGAGAGTTTCAAGAGCAGGACAACATGGCAAATAGATCTCTAGAGCACAAAAAATCATATTCTCAAAGAAACAGGAGCAACTACGCAAGTAAAAATAAACGGAAATGAATTGAGCTTACTTAGGGCCAGTGCATCCCATAGTTGTTCCAAGACCTCCATTAAGCTTTAATACAACAAGTTTATCCAAAAGATTCTTGGTCTCGGAAACATCTATACATCATTTGTAAAACATAAACATGGTTTTACCACCACAGAGAAACTACAAGCAGGAAACAAAAAAGCTTCAAAACAGATCGGTAACAAACCTTCAGAGACTGGAGTCATTTTCTCGTAAGGAACAACGATTTCATCAGTAGGTGTCTGGATCTTACTCCACTCAATGTGCTGTGCCTCACCGCTTCAAATTCATAAAGTCACAGAGAATCTAATTAGTCTACCGTTACCTCGTCCACAAACAACACAGATCTATATCCAGATCCGATCCGATTTCAAACCAGAAACTGATATCGGATTTGATCATCACAATACATACAAACTGATCGACACAGGGAAGTACACATCCACAATAACAATCGGTAAAGAGAAACACAAACCTGAGGTAACGTGAAACGAGGTTGATGAATCCACTCCTCTCATTCTCACTGAAACAACAATCAGATCAGTCACGAAACGTTAGATCTACGATTTTGAAGCTATAAAGAAGATCCAACAGGAAAAAAAATTCAAATCCGAAGGCGAACCTCATTTCAGTGAGGCCATCGACGGCGGATTTGAGCTGAGGGAGATTCTCGGTGGTGGCAGCCATTGTCAATTATCGATTAGAGATTCTGATCCAGAAGATTGTAGATGAAGAGATGATGGAATTAAATTAAATAGCAGAGATGAATTTATAAGGAGAATGAGAGTTTTGGAGGAGTAGTGGTGATGAAGTGACCGATGCGTATCATTACCGCAAATATATACATATTTTCCTCTCTTAACCAATTACAAATTTACACGTGTTTATTTGCATGTCCGTCCGGTTTCTTCGTGTAGCTTTTTCGCTAATTTTAGATGTTTTTTTCTGGTCGCTAATATTATAAATATTGTTTTCTTACATATTTTTGAAAACTTTCATATGTAAAAAATCTTACATATGAAATTTATTTTGACAAAATAGAGACGAAATTACGGTTAATATTTTCTTATATTTTGTTCTCTTTTTTCTTATATTTTGTTTTTGATATTATATTTTTTTTAAAATAGAGTCAACCACACAAAAATAAATTGATTTATTCTAAAATTTTAACATTTTCTATGTGAAATTATCATTACACATTACTTGACAAAAAAATCATTACACATTACCAAACATCTATCCTCTAAACTATATGGAGAAAATTATTAAAACCAACCAAAAGGTCCAAAACAATAAAAGGTTTTCTTAAAACTCTTAAAATCAAGTCCTTGAAAAATCATCAGAGCAATCAAATCATCCAAAATTTAGCAATAAATAAAAGTATCTCCGACAAAAGCATAAACAAGAACAAAAAAGTATATTCTCTCAAAACCAAAAGAAATACGAAAAAAAAGAGAATCTTCTAGAGAATATGTTCTCACTCACGAGGACAACTAAGCAAGGTGAGTTAGGACAAACCCGAAATTGTATGTACCTCGAGTAGGTTGATGTTGTTTGTTTCACTTGATCCGGTGAATATGCGAGCGTGATTGCATTTCCATGACAAAGAAACCATGCGTCTGTGGTCTTATGGTCGGGTAATTATGGCATTCCATGGATCTTTAAAAGAATCCGAATTTAAATCCGTACTACATGAAATTTCAACAGCGTAGATATCAAGGTTTTTCCACATTCTCTCACCGAAGAATGGTTTACTATTTTTTTTCCATGACAAAGAACATCCCACTGTTTACATGCAAACGTTGTTCGTTGTTAATACGTGACTCAAGAGTCAAGACAACAATAGAAAGAAAACATGCGAATGAGAGACCTTCAGTATCTATGTTTATTTTATTTTTTTTTCCTCAAACAATCATTCTATTACTTAAACTTGAGGTGGTTTTGAAAACCAGACCGGAATAGAACAACCAACAAAACAAATAAGTCTATGAAAAGAACAGTATCTATGTTTATTTTTGGGATAATAGCATATACTTTATATTTCAGACCCAAGCACGTCTCGATGTTTTTGTGGACCCTATACAAGTTCAGTTTTACTAGAACAAATAAAATAGTTTAGTAAAATGGATTCTAAATTTTTGAAAAAAATATCTAAATTCATAACCAAAAAAAGTGGATCATGTGCACTTACTTGCATATGGCTTGAGATACCTTGTTTAGACCATTGGTCCATCATCGTATATACTATGTATGATTTAGATAATAATGCATGCAGGTAAATGAAAATATCAGTTGTAAACACACTCAATGTTCAATAGCACACTCCAGTCAAGTTGGGTTAGTTCATCATCACACTGGATTACTATTGAGATTTATTCTGAATCGGCCCATAAACATAACTTACGATCTAATCCGCACAATTGTTAAGAATTATCTAATCGACACATGTTTAGTAGTTAACAGATCGAATCAATGTGTAAGGTTAAAATCTTGTATTTCTTTTTGTGTATATACACAACTCTCAATCCATATCTGGATAAGATCAAACTCACATTTTTCGAATATTCGCATCGAATATCCCATCAACCATTATCCAATCAAATCAACGACCAAACTTATTTCTTATTACAAAAATCCACCACATAAAGATTTATTTCTCAATTTTAAAAAAATTCTATGTGAAAGTATCACTACACATTATCAAACATATATCCTCCAAACTATAAAGAAAACTATTATAACCAATCAAAAGGTCCAAAACAATAGTTTAAAAAAAAAAACTTATAATCAAGTCCTTGAAAAACCATCATAAACAATCGAAATCATCCAAATCCAGCAATAAATAAAAATATCTCCGACAAAAGTATAAATAAGAACAAAAGAGTATATTCTCTCAAAACCGAAAAAAAAAGAGAATCCTCTAGAGAATAGTTCTCACTCAGGAGGACAATTGAGCAAGGACTTGATGCTTTGAACAGTTTTGCTGATCAGTCTACTCACTGCATCCACTGAATCCTCAGTCACATTTTTGTTCCTACTGTTTCCATCAGAGACAAGGATCTGAAAAGCCAACGTGAGTAAAGTTCCACCGTCATCAACCGCCATGGATCCCTGGCTGTTGTCGCTTGAGATGGTGAAGCCAGAAGGTAGGATTGGAATCTTCAAAGGATCGACTTGGCCAGAGGCAGCAATGGTCATTGCAGCCATGTCGAGAGGACAGTACACTATCATGCCTCCTAATGCGTCCATGTAACACTCTTGTAGCATCATCAACTTCTTCTGTGGTTCTTGTACCATACTTTGGCCAACATCTCCTAGTGGTGTAGGCTGATATTGGATATAAATACAAGTAAAGTTATTAGGTGAGTTATGTATAACAACCAAATATTAGTTAGTAAGAGACATTTCAGGAATTGTATGTACCTGGAGTAGGTTGATGTAGTTTGTTTCACTTGATCCGGTGACAATGCGAGCGGTCTCAATGATTGGGTTTCCATGACAAAGAACGTCCCACTGTTTGCATGCAAACGTGGTTTGTTGTTAAGACGCGACTCAAGACAAACATGTGAATTATAAACCTTCAGTATCTAAGTTTATTTTTTGGGATAATAACATATATTAGATGTTTCAGATCATTGGTCCATCATCGTATATACTATTGTTGTCGATAATAATGCATGCAGGTAAAGGAAAGAAGAAAAACCTGGGGACGAATGTCATTGCTTCTCAGGCAGTTAAATACTTGCAAAGGAGTGAGAGGGACGGAGAGACTAGATGCAGCACTGGCAACTAAACCGGTTGGTTGACCGAGTTCCATGTTCATCCGGATCGAGATTCTGACTCCACATTTTGATTGCTGCGGGAACTCAACTTTCCCAGACATGATCAACATTTCATTGAAGTTCTTCAACATTCTTTCTGCTAATTCCATCACACTTCTTCTTCCTTTTACTGTCGCTATAGCTGTCAAAACCCAAAACATTATAGCTTTATCATAAACATCAACTTTTGCCACTATCACAAATTAAAATACAAATTATCCGACATAATATGTTAAGTCAAATTTCTTTGATATAAGTTCACAAATTAAATTATCTATTATTTTGATCAAAAAAAAAAAATTATCTATTATAAGAAATATATATACTTGATTTGTACAGTTAAGAAAAGATGAAACATACTTTCACTCCAGTCAGTAGGCGGCATGATCAGGATGGAGGAGAGAGCCATTCTCTCACACATTCTCTCAAGGGTAACGATCCAACGCTTAGCTCCATAGCCCGAACCGCCACTTACAAGATCTCGATACATCCGATGTGTGTCGGGTGTATGGTCCACTTCCACATGCTCTATCCATGTTACCTGAAATATTTTAATAACATCAAATATGCTATACATTTATACGGAGTGAAAGACATGTAGAGATCGATCGAGGCAATGGAGATACCTCGGACTGAGCATTGGGCAAGGTTCGGATGAGAACACCAGAAGGACGTTTATAACAAGACGGGCTGACTTGGTCAGAGTTAACGACGTTGTGTGACACATCAGCAATAATCCAGAGCCCTTCATCGATCTGTTGGCAGCATCTAACGATCATAAACTCCCTTGGTGGCACTAATGGTGACAAAATGTGTAGCTGCTCCCATATCTAGCAACATTCAAAAAATATATCACATATATTAAGATCGAATTATCAGATTTTAGAATAGGACAATGGTACATAACTAATTTTAAAGTTCCACAGTGAAAATACTTCTTACCACTTGCAAGACATTGCAGTTTTCTTTTATCGGAAGCTCGTACCCGAGCGTATGAATCATCGTGGCTCTGTTCACGATCGTTGGAAAAAGCTTTTTCCATGACTCCTACAATAAAAAAGTGCATGTCACATTTGTCTATAACTAAGTCCAACAACCCTAAGGAGTGCAAAATTATCCCCCGAAACTAAAAAAAATGTTCTTCTAATTGATTTAGACAAAAGATATGTATAATATAAAGTTTGAAAAAGTAAAAAAAAAAAAAGTATATAATAAAAATCTAAAGTTTTGAAAAGCCATATTAAAATAACAGATATCAAATGCAAATGCAGCAGTTTATCTCAACTTAATTAATATAATCCTAATAATTATTTTTTGATGCGTAATTGAATACATACCGAATCTAAGAACATATCAATCAAGCTTGTTGCCTCTATAGGAACCACCGTGACAGCTTTAGAAGACTCGACACGAGCACTCACGTTCCTGATATGTTTGACTGAGTGTGAGAACTTCTCATAGCTCTCTTGATCAATCACATATGTGCCATCGAAAGACGACATAACCCACACAACTTCATCAGTAAAAAAAAGCCGCTTAAGCTCTTCAACCGCACATGCAGCAGTTTCAGACAGCTGCGGTATATCCATTTCGGATACTAGTTGTGGTTGGATGGTTTGAGATTCTGATGAGCTTGGTCGCTCGAACGGATTGTTTGGATCATATCCATATGAGGTGAGAGTTTCAAAGGTTTGCTGTCTTTGAACATCATTGAATGAGTCCATCATAGTTTGTTGATGCTTGTCCTTGGCTACGATGTCCGCCATGATGTCACGCTAAAATTTATTAAAAACATGTGTATTAGTATGGATTATCGGTTAGAAAAAATATTTTTTTTCCATAGTTTTGACTCTTTTACTTTTTTTTTTATGAAAATAATTTTCTCGCTAATAAGTAGAATTCACAAAACCATTATATTAAAAAAACCGTTAAGACATAAATAAATATATACATCATATAACCAATAGTTTACTATTGATCTTATAAATGTAACCATATTCAACATACTATCTCATTTTTAAGTTATATTATCATTTTCGAGTAAAGATAAATATCATTTTGTTTCACAAATCTACATGAACTATACAATGATGGATCAAACAAACAAATCACATAATTACAATATTGATAATTTGATATAAGTGTTGGCTTAGAGAAATGAAATCAAATGATTACCTCCCCTCTGAGGAGAGCGTTTTCCAAACGCAGCTTTTGGAAATTACGTTCGCGTTCATCTCTACCGAAAGGAGGACCACCACAAGGCGGACAAGTCACGTTATTTAAAGCCTCTAACATGGCTGCATTCTCACTTTGGATCTTCTCATTTTCTCTACGAAGCAATATGTTTGAGTTTCTCTCATCCTGAGCCTATACCAAAATGAAAAATATATTAATAAAATAACAATTAGTTTAATATCAAATAAAAGATTTGCTAAGATGATTTACTTTGGTTTGAGTTCTTTTGTTTTGAAACCAAAATCTGACTTGGTCTATCTCGAGATTCAACTCTTCGCATAACTTTTGTCTCTCTGATTCGTTTGGATGAGGACATTCTTTGAAATAACTTCATTCATTCACAAAAGAAAATTAAAATCAGTGATTAAAAGGTCAATAAATTTTCAAAATTAATAAAAATTGATAGATTTACGCTTCTAGTATCTGAATCTGTTCAGGAGTGTGACGATGAAAAATCTTCTTCTCTTTTGACATAACGTTTACTGAAGTATACTGTTCGTTGTCTCGGCTTCCATCACCATCATAATCCATTTTATTCTTCACAAAGGAGAAGTAGATTTGCTACCGTAACAATGATGTTTTTTTTTTGTTGATTCACAAATATGTGAGCGTTTATATGGAAAAGTTGGTCGAAGGCTAATTAAAAATATATAAGTTTATAACATAGAATTAAGGGAAAATATAGATATTTACTATTAAAGTGGGTACTAAAAAGGTAACTATTAATTTCCAAAAATTCAAATATGTATTAGAGATATATACTATCGTTTGTGTGGTGTACAATGTTCCGAGGTGAACCGATTATACATATATATCTCTATAATATTATTTGAGATATGATTTTTCTATATACCATATTCACGTTAGTTTTCATGATGGTTGATTACATTGATACCCTTAATAAATTATAAATATCATTTTTGATTATCATTTAAACAATTATTTATATTAAATTTTACTAATAAAATTATTTTTAATAAAATCAAAAAATTGATTTGCTCACTGTTTAGAAACATTTGGTTTATACCATTAATATTTTCACTGATAAATATATTTTAGTTCATTCGTTTTAGACATTCAAAAACCAGTGTTCAAGAAATCGCTAGGCGGTAACTAGGCGCTTTAAAGGCGACTAGCGACTAGGCGGATTATTTGGGGCCTAGGCGAGGCTTAGACGTTAACGAATTATTGATTTATTTTGTATATATATGACATTTATATGAAATATTTTAGTTTTTAAATAGAAATATAAGTTTATTGTGATAAATTATTAAAGTTAGATATGCAAAACAAAAGAAAATAGAAAAATTTGCGGATCTATACTAAAATTATTGATTAAATTAATATATTTAGATTTATTTAGATTAATTTTAACTGATTTTAACTGATTTTAACTGATTTCGAATAGTTTAAATCGATTTGAATCGTATAAATCGGTATAAATCGGATTTTAAGAAAATCGTTTCGGATAGGACCGATTTGCCGTCTAGGCGGGGGTCTAGGCGGCGCCTAGGCCGATTTTTAGAACCTTGTTCAAAACTATATTGACGGCACCATTAGCTTGTGATAGTGTCGTCCATACTTCTTGTGTATGGTCGAACTAGGAATATGGTGCATTATTCAATAAATGATACCAAGCATTCCAGTTCAAATTTTGATAATGAGTGATTCAATACTGAACGTGAAATTTTAAGATTTTTCCCAAGAAAATATAATAAATATTATTTTCCTACATATTTTCGAAAACTTTCATATTGTTATATTATTTCAACAAAAAAAAATCTTAAATTATTTTAAAAAAATTGAGAATTTTACAAAATTATGGTCAGTATTTTCTTATACTTTGTTTTCAGTATTTTAATTTTGAAAAAAATGAATCAACCTCACAAAAAGTAATTTATTTCTCAATTATAGACATTTACTATTTGAAATTATCATTACACATTATCAAACATTTGTCCTCTAAACTATAGGGAAAATTATTATAACCTACCAAAAGGTCAAAAACAATAAAAACATAATACCCATAAAATCATGCCCTTGAAAAAGCATCTTAATAAGCAATCAAAATCATCCAAAATCCAGCAATAGATAAAAATATCTCAAACAAAACTAAAAAGAACAAAAGATTATAATCTCTCAAAACCAAAAAAAAAAAAGAACAAAGGAGAATCCTCTAGAGAATATACTCTCATTCAGGAGGACAACCAAGCAAGGACTTGATGCTTTGAACAGTTTGGCTGATCAAGCTACTCACTTGGTCCACTGACTTCTCATTAACATTCCCATTGTTTCCATCAGAAACAAAGAACTGATAAGCCAATGTGAGTAAAGTTCCACCATCCTCAGCCGTCATGAATCCCCGGCTGTTGTCGCTTGAGATGGTGAAGCCCGAAGGTAGTATTGGAATCTTTAAAGGGTCGACTTCGCCAGAGGCAGCCATAGTCATTGAAACCATGTCGAGAGGACAGTACACTATCATTCCTCCTAATGCGTCCATGTAACACTCTTGTAGCACCATCATCTTCTTATGTGGTTCTTGTACCATACTTTGGCCAACATCCTCTGGTGGTGTAGGCTGATATTGGATATAAATACAAGTAAATTTATTAGGTGAGTTATGTATAACAACCAAAGATTAGTTAGTAAGAGACATTTCAGGAATTGTATGTACCTGGAGTAGGTTGATGTAGTTTGTTTCACTTGATCCGGTGATAATGCGAGCGGTCTCAGTGATTGGGTTTCCATGACAAAGAACGTCCCACTGTTTGCATGCAAACGTGGTTTGTTGTTAAGACGCGACTCAAGACAAACATGTGAATTATAAACCTTCAGTATCTAAGTTTATTTTTGGGATAATAGCATATCTTAGATGTTTCAGATCATTGGTCCATCATCGTATATACTATTGTTGTCGATAATAATGCATGCAGGTAAAGGAAAGAAAGAAATAAAGAAACCTGGGGACGAATGTCATTGCTTCTTAGGATGTTGAAGACTTGCAAAGGAGTGAGAGGGATGGAGACACAAGATGCAGCAGTGGCAACAAAACCGGTTGGTTGACCGGGTTCCATGTTCATCCTGATCGAGATTCTGACTCCACATTTTGATTGCTGCGGGAACTCAACTTTCCCAGACATGATCAACATTTCATTGAAGTTTTTCAACATTCTTTCTGCTAATTCCATCACACTTCTTCTTCCTTTTACTGTCGCTATAGCTGCCAAACATTATCATAAACATCAGTGAGACTTTTTTACATATCATAAATTAAAATACAAATTGTCTGACATTGTATGTTAAGTCAAATTTGTTTGATATAAGTGAGACTTTTTGCACTATATCACAAATTAAAACATTGATTATAAGAAATATATATATATTTGATTAGTAAAGTTAAGAAAAGATAAAACATACTTTCACTCCAGTCAGTAGGCGGCATGATCAGGACGGAGGAGAGAGCCATTCTCTCACACATTCTCTCAAGGGTGACGATCCAACGCTTAGCTCCATAGCCCGGACCGCCACTTACAAGATCTCTATACATCCTATGTGTATCGGGTGTATGGTCCACTTCCACATGCTCTATCCATGTTACCTGAAATATTTTAATAACATCAAATAATCTATATAATGTATACATTTATACGGACATGTTGAGATCGATCAAGGCAATGGAGATACCTCAGACCGATCATTGGGCAAGGTTCGGATGAGAACACCAGAAGGACGTTTATAACAAGACGGGCTAACTTGGTCAGAGTTAACGACGTTGTGTGACACATCAGCAATAATCCAGACCCCTTCACTGATCTGTTCGCAGCATCTAACGATCACAAACTCCCTTGGTGGCACTAATGGCGACAAAATGTGTAGCTTCTGCCATATCTATCAACATTCAAAAATATATCACATACATTAAGTTTTAGAATAGGACAATGTTACATAACTAATTTGATTGATAACGTTATAAAGTTCCACAGTGAAAATACTTCTTACCACTTGCAAGACTTTGCAGTTTTCTTTTATCGGAAGCTCGGATCCGAGCTTATGAATCATCGTGGCCTTGTTCACGATAGTTGGAAAAAACTTTTTCCATGACTCCTACAATAAAAAAATGCATGTCACATTTGTCTATAACTAAGTCCAACCCTAAGGAGTGCAACATTATCCCCAAAATATAAACTAATCTAGCAAAAAATAATAATTTAAAACTATGTAAAAACTGCAATAAAAAAAAAGAAAAAGAAATGCTCAATTAAAATGTTCTTCTAATTGATTTGGAAAAATATATGTATAATATAAAGTTTGAAAAAATAACAATAATAAAAAAATAATAGAAATATAAAGTTTAAAGAGCCATACTAAAATAACAGATATCAAATGCAAATGCAGCAGTTTTTCTCAGCTTAATTAATATAATCCTAATATTTGACTTTTGATGCGAAATTGAATACATACCAAATCCAAGAACATATCAATCAACTTTGTTGCCTCCATAGGAACCACCGTGACAGCTTTAGAAGACTCGACACGAGCACTCACGTTCCTGATATGTTTGACTGCGAGCGAGAACTTCTTATACCTCGCTTGATCAATCACATTAGTGCCATCGGCAGACGACATAACCCAAACAGCTTCATCGGTAAAAAGTAGCCACTTAATCTCTTCAACCGCACGTTCCGCAGTTTCAGACAGCTGCGGTATATCCACTTGAGATAGTAGTTGTGGTTGGATGGTTTGAGATGCTGATGAGCTAGGTCGCTCAATGGGGTTGTTTGGATCATATCCATGGGTTTGCTGTCTTTGAACATAAGTGAATGCGTCTATCATGGTTTGTTGATGCCTGTTCTTGGCTACGATGTCCGCCATGTTGTCACGCTAAAATTTATCAAAAGGATGTGTATTAGCATGGATTATCATGATATGTTACTCCATTGTTTTACCAGTGCATACTTTACACATGCAATATGTGCATTTACACAGGGTCCCTTTTTTTTTTGTTTTCTGTTTTGTAATATGGGATCCTACATTTTTGATTATTTGTAAGAAAGAGTTTAGTTTTACAAACTCATATATATAGACTCTATTAATAATGGGCCTAACTCACATCCAAAAGCTAACTCAAGAATGGAAGATTGACACATCACATATATATTGTCCAAGGAACAGTATCACCACCGATGTGTGATACATTAATAGCCTCTCTCAAGATGTGGGTGGAAAACGGTCCATTGAAAACAGGCCAAGCCCAACATCTCGAAAATACTACATAAAGATGGGTCACTTTTAAAAATTATATAAGTAGAAAATTGTTTACGTGAAAAATCATCTACTGGGCTTACTTGCCATAGATTTTAATACCATATTAGTAATGAACATAACTCACATCCAAACGCTAGTTTAATAGTGGAGAATTTCCACATCACATATAAATTGCCCAAAAAACACTATCACCACCGATATAGGATATATTAATAGACTCTATATTTCATTTTAAAAAAATTGATTATGCATAAGGTACAAATATTCATTGGGCCAGATTTGGTTTTTACTCTTATAATAGTTTACTTTTTTATAATAGTTTACTTTTTTATAATAGTTTACTTTGTTTTATGAGAATGTTTTTTCACTAATAAATAGAGTTCAAATAATTATATTGAACAATCATTAACACATAATTAAATGTATAGATTATATTATACTAGTTTACTATTTATCTGATATACGTGTAACTATACTCAATATACTATCTAATTTTTAAGTTATATTATCATTTTTCGAGTAGAGATAATCTACATGAAATATATGATGATGGATCGAACAAAACACACACAATTTTAATATATAAGTGTTGGTTTAGAGAAATGAAATCAAATCATTACCTCCCCTTTGAGGAGAGCGTTTTCCAAACGCAGCTTTTGGAGATTACGTCCGCGTTCATCTCTACCGAAAGGAGGACCACCACAAGGGGGACAAGTCGCGTTATTTAAAACCTCTAACATGGTCGCATTCTCATATTGGATCTTTTCATTTTCTCCACGAAGCAATATATTTGAGTTTCTTTCATCTTGAGCCTATAGCAAATGAAAAATATATTAATAAAATAAAATTTAGTTTAAGATTAAATATAAAGGATTTGCTAAGATGGTTACTTTGGTTTGAGTTCTTTTGTTTTGAAACCAAAATCTGACTTGGTCTATTTCGAGGTTCAAATCTTGGCATAACCTTTCTCTCTGTGATTCATTTGGATGAGGACATTCTTTGAAATAACTTCATTCATAAAAAAAAATAAAAATCAGTGATTAAAATTCAACAAAACATCAAAACCAATAATGATTGATAAATAGATTTACGCTTCTAGTATCTGAATCTGTTCAGGAGTGTGACGACGAATAGGCCTCTTCTCATTTGGCATGGCGTTTACTGGAGCATTTTGTTCGTTGTTTGGGTTTCCATCACCATCATGATCCATTTTGTTCTTCACAAAGGAAAAGTAGATTTGCTACTGTAACAATGTTGTTTTGCTTTTTTGTTAATTCACAAGATAGTGAGCATTTATATGGAAAAGGTGGTCCAAGTCTAGTTAAAAATATATATAAGTTTTATAGAATAAAGGGAAAATATAGATATTTACTATTATAATGAATACTATAAAAGGTAATTCTTAATTTCCTTAAATTCAAATATAATCTTATTTATTTTTTATGTGCCGTCGTCAGAGGAAAGCGCGACAGAAAATAACAAACATGAGAGAAAAATAGTGATGCATCGCTGTTAAATGATTATCGCCGGTAACTGTCGCTGGTGGTCGTTTCACCATTTTTATCACCGCTATAAAAATTCAGCGATTCACGCAATTGTATTATATGCTGCTAGCGTTCGCTTTTTGCACATTCAGATTCAGAATTTTGATTTGCTGCTGACTTGTCACTTAAGATCTCTTTATATTTTGTCCATCGCATGTCATTGACGATGCGTTCAGTAAATGAACACAGCTTATGTATTAGAGATATATACTAGCATTTGTCTTGTGTAAATGTTATGAAGTGAACCAGTTATATATATATATATTTAAACCTGAGGAAACCTTAAACCATTTGTTGAGGATGAACTCAAACCAATTAACGGTTCAAAAGTACAATCTACAAAACTTATTTCATAAAAATTATTAACATAGGAACTTTTATTAAAATTCAAAATATTTTCCTCATAAAAAGATTTTATATTTAATTAAGTCAAAATTTATAATTATGTAAATATATCATATATTTTTATTACTAATATATTTATATAATATGAAAATAAAAATGGATTATCAGACAAGCTTTTAATTTTCTATTTGTCTTATATTTGAAGGTTTATTAGCTAAATATGATTCTTATTTTCGAATTACAAAAGCTTCCACTATCATTAAGTTATATTTTTAAAAAAATTATAAAATATCAATTTAAAAGAATTTTATCATTAGTAAATTAAATATTAGTTTATTTATATATTACTATATTTTCTAATGTATATACAGCTCATTTCACAGTTGTTAATAAAAATATGTAAGTAGTAATAAAGAAAGAAAATTGAAAAAAAAAACAAAAGAAAACAGAAAATATGAAAAATTCCAAAAATTGATTCGCTCAGTGTTTAGAAACATTTGATTTAGATCATTAATAAAGTATATACTTTAGTTCATTCGTATTAGACTTCCAACTCTATAGATGACACCATTAGTTTGTGATGTAATTGCAAGTGGTCGAATTAGGAATATGGTGCATTATTCAATTAAATGATACTAAACATACTAGTTAAAAATCAAGATTGAAAAATGTGAAATTTAAATTTTTTCTCTATAATATTTTTTTGAGAGAAAATCTAGTATGATCATTTCAAAATTGAATCCAATAACCACAAACTTTGAATATCTGATGTGAACACACTCAATGTTCATTAGCGCACTCCAGTCAAGTTCAGTTAGTTCATCAACACACTAGATTACTATTGAAAGCTATTATGATTGGTCGCATAAACATAACTTTTGATCTAGTCCGCACAATCGTTATGAATCATCTGATCAACACATATTTAATAGCTAAAAGATCAAATCAACGTTTAAGAATAAAATCTTGTATTTCTTTTTGTGTAAGTACCCAACTCTCAAATATTTGGATAAGATCAAACTCATATTATTCGAATATTTGCATCGGATATTCCATCAACTATTATCAAAGCAAATCGACAATCAAACTTATTTCATATTACAAAAATCAAGCTTTATAGATTTTACCATATTCAAATATTACACATCTTGACCAAGAGATATATTCCTAGATTGGATTCATCAAATCATAGTTTGACCATCAGATTAATCGTGGACCAGATGCAAACAAAGGCCTATAACAAAGGTTTGCAATGGATGGTTAGAAAATAAATAATACTAAGAGCATCCGCAACGGTGAAACCCACCAAGGATCCTTCACTATTCATTTTTTTTTTTACATTTTCAAAATTAAAAAAAATTAAAAAAAAATATCAACTAATCGCGGGTCGCCACGTGTCGCGGAGACCCGCAAACAGTGTAAGGACTCCCTAAGGATCGATCCTTAGGGAGATGATTTAAGGATCGAATTCTTAACTATTCATGGGATCCACCGATTATTTAATTATTATTTCCTAAGGACTCCTCGCTAAAGACTCCCCATTGCGGGTACCCTAATATGTTGACCAAAGTAACAGCCAGGCTGGCTTTATATCTAACGTCTATTCCTTTACTAACTCGTGGCGCATACAGCGTGTGGGATGTGTGGACACGGCCCATTGTGTTCTCCATTTGCATGTTGGGTTTCCAACTATTTCCCTAGTTAAAAAATCACTATGTGCTGTTTTTCATAAAAATAAAAGTGATAATTGATAACTATAGATTTCATTTAACTTTAGTTTATTTTAAAACTTATGAATACAACATACAAGTCGAAACAAGTAGTGATATAACAGGCTCCAAATTTAAAAGAAACAATAGACTTTAATTGCCTTTAACAACCGTGACTGGACATGTTGCATTTGTCACCACATGATTGCTCACACTACCCAGCAGCATCCTACAGAAAGAAAAAAAATGATAAAGTACTCATTAGTCAATTATGTGTGTATACGTGTGTATTCATGTATTGCTCGATCAAATTAGTCCGGTTAACAAAACCAAAGAGCGCTAAACCACATGTAAACAAAACCAAAACCACTAAAAATTGATCAATGAAAGCCAGCAGACACCAAGAAAAAATATACAAACCCAGCGAGTGAATTTTGTAACGGACGTAACTATTTAAATAAAATATAAATAAAATATAAATCAAATTAATTACACCACAACAAAGCAGATTGAGTTCTTAATTTTTAAGTTATACTAGCCTTAGACCCGCGCGACCGCGCGGATGTTATTTTTATTATCAAATATTTAAACAATTTATTTCATATAATTGTATATGGTTGGAATTTAATATTTGATATTTATTATCCAAATCGGGATCCATTTTCATCCACTTTGAAAAACGGACATTCAAGGGTCCGGATCGGGATTCAGATAGCGATTTTACAGATTCAGCGAATCTGAATACAGATCCAAATAATAAAATTTTAGGTATGGATATTCGAATCCGGGTACATATCCGGATATTAAATATTTAAAATTTAATTATATTTTATATGTATATGATATATGTTTTATAAGTAAAAAATAATTTTATTAAATTTTAATGATTTTAATTTTTTAAATAATAATTTTAAATAAACTAAACAAATAGTTAATGGATATTTTTTGATTTTTTTTTTATTTTAAAAAAATAGGTTCAGATATCCGTGGGTATTAAGCCGAACATACTGATCCTGAATATCCAAAAAGCTTGAATCCATTGTATTTGGTAATACATTGTATTATATGGTGATTAAATTAAAAAAAATGTGTGTTTGTTGTGTTTTATTTTATTTTGTTAAGAATTAAAATTTAGATGTTTGCATGCAAAGATAATATCAATGACATTTTTTATAAATATTAAGTAGAATTAAGAGTTATTTCCTATTTGTATTCCTCTTTTAATAGATTAGATATATTTCCTCTCTATATAATAAAAATCGGAAAACAATACAAAACTATAATAAGAATGCATTACCTTTTGAGAGGACCCAAGCCTCGACTACCAAGAACAATGGAATCGAGCTTTAGATTTTCGACAGCATCGCAAAGTTTCTCCCGTGGATCTCCCCAATACACTTTTGCCACCACCTTCACCTTTAAATTAGATAAAACATTTTAAGAAACAAAACAAAAAAACTGAAACGACCACCAAAAACAATAGTAGTTGTAATATTAAGATACCTTCTTTGCCCTAGAGAGAGTATCAAGAACATCAAGAACCTCCGGATCATAAGCAAGTCCATACTGTTTAGAGAAATTAACCTCTCTAAACTCCTCCAAAGGAATTAACGCTGCAATAATTAATAAAAAAATTAAATTATCTCAAGTAAACTAAGATGATTTTCCTAAAAAAAATATGAAAAATTATGAGGATCTTTTACATACGTGAACCGGTTTCCTCAAAGAGGATTTTGCGGGTGTGTTCAGCGTTTTGGGGTTGAACATGAATCAAGATGATGGTGTCTCCATCGTCTAGGAGATTCTCTGCCGTCCACCGAAGAGCTGCTTTGCTTGTTGGAGAATAGTCCATCCCCACACCCACCGTACGTGCCTTCACCATTTTTCTCTCTATCTTTTTCTCTTTCTCGATGATTTATTTCTAAGTGAGAAGCTAAGAAAGCTAGCTAGTTTGATTTATAGTAAGTATAACCGGTTTGATGGTTTGGAGAATAATTGGCGCACACAGAATTCTAGATATTTAATGATTGCTTTATTCTTTGGACTGTTTTTGGATTATGATGGGGAGATTCTTGAAGTTTCTAGGTGATCTGTCTTTTGCTTACTTTCCTAAAACACTACAAATAGTCATTAGTACACATATAATTTTCTTTCATTTTTTTCTTTCTTCATCACAATATGAATTTTCACTAAGTTTGTATGTATTCTCTTTGCATAACACTGTGAATTTTCATTAACATCTCATTCATTTGTCAATATATATAGTTGATAAATGTATTTTTTTTAGTTATATATGTAATGGAACTATGTTAATCAATGTCTTTAATTGGTTTCTAGACCTGGTGGCTAAACAGATGATGTGTGTCACTGAAGACCCATAGAAGATAAGTATCTGATATGTGGTGTGTTAAAGTGAAATAATCTTTATATCACTTGCTGTCCAAGAAATTAATATTCTTTGTCAACTTTAGCAAAGGCAATTATATTCTTCAACTTTTCTTCCTTTATAAGTTTTTTATCTATTTCTTTATTTATTGTTCGATGGAACTAGATACCAACCTATGAAAGCAACCTTTTTACAAGAAAAACATTTCTTGGCCGGAGGAAATGAAATATTCAAAAAAAATTATGTAGTTCTTTTTTTTTAAGTTATCACAGTATCTAAAGGAATGCGTCTTCATAAACCATACATTACTATTATCTTTAGTGATAGTTTCAATAGATTTTTTTTCGTTGACTTCAATAGATTTGTTTGGTTTTGAACATTTGATAATCAGAAGTCGTGGGCCGAGAGTTAATTAATTACAAGTTATTTAAATATTCATTGGGCTTGCTTACGACAGAATAGTCTCGGGCTATTTTAAGTTATAAACTTATACTTAATACATTTAGTCATTTACGCTTGAATTATAAGTATATCCTTTTATTGTTTGGAACACTCATGACAGCACCATTATCCGAGTTTTTTATGAGAGTTTCTTAGCCAAAAGTAGTATGGGCTCCACCATTTTAGCTAAGAGACGTTTTTTAAATCTCCTAAATAAGAACTGTATTTTGCACTGTTTTGCGGACCCCACTGACATGGGGTAACCCGTAACTGGTTCACTTATTATTTTTTTAAATTTAGAAAAAATAATAAAAAAATAAGAGACCCACACATGAGTCTTTAGGATAACTAGAGATTTTACCGCGCTACGCGCGGTTTATTTGTTTATAAAATTAATGTTCAAAAATATTTACGTTTTAATTTTTTCATGTATATTAAAATATATTTTAAATTTGATTATAAAAATATTATTTTATGATTAGCTATTTTCTAAAAATTTTAGTCAATCAAATTCAATAAACACAATTAATTTATTCAAATTTTACAATTTACAATTGTTACTTAATAAAATGTATTGAAAATGTAAAAAGTATAAATTTTCTATAAATTTTGACCAAAAAAATATAAATTTTCTATAACAACTTTCTTAAAACTGATTATTTTGAAATAAAAGGAGTATAACTTAAACATCAAAGTTTGAAATAATTTTTTTTGTTATATTATATCATTCATTTGTTTTGATAAGCTCTTTGACAACCTAGAATGAAATGTTTAGAAATGTTGTAAGTTTTTTTATTGAAATATTATTAATTATATTTTAAGATAAATTTTAGATGTAAACAATGTCAAAGATTCTATTAATCTTGTAGTAATCGTGTTTTTGGACTACATGGTTTTCTTAATAATCATGTTTAATTCTGTTAAAAATTCAAGCACTACAATTGATTTTTTTAATATTTTTTTCTTTTATAATTTTTTAATGTTTTGTGTTACTTTTATATATTGCATATGTATTTATACATCTGATTTAATTATTAAATAATATAGTTGTATTCTCTTCAGTATTAAAACTCCATCTAACATTTGGAGTAGTAGAAAGTTTAAAATAGTGTGTTTGATATGAATAAATATAACATATTTGTAATCCACTGAATGTTATGTGCATTTTAAAAAGATTATGTACCTTTCTTTATATCTGAGAATTGAGTGTGCTTGTGAACCATTTGGACCTGTATGCAAGGGAATTTTAATAAAATATTTTAGGGGTGTTTGTGTAGTTTGAAACTGTAAAAAGTCCACGTGAAAAAGTTTTAAGGGTTACGTATATGTTTCTAAGAGAGACATATGTATTAATCATAGTCGAATATTTTCAGTGTGTATTAACATTAGGATATATTAAATATAGAACAAATACATGTAATTTAGCAACCGTATCAGGTGTCCGTAGAATTTCCTGAGGAGATTCAACAGCAAGCTCAACAGCCTCGTATTTTGTTTGAGCAAATAACTATTGAACCGCTGGACAACCTGTGTCATCTTTTGTGAAACTTCGCCTAAAATGAAAGCCATTTGGATTTTATTTTAGTCCAGCTGACTTTCGTTAATTATAATTACTTCAGCAAGAGAACAAGTCCCCTCATCTGAACCGAGGTAACAAAATAAGATTTTCTGCACCAGGGACGTTTCCATTTTATTAGGCAGATTGATAGCAAGTTGGAAATTGTTAACTGTTATACAAAAGCATAGTGTTCTTCACATGGCATGTTGAAATAGCTGTGAAAAACTGAAAATAAGGTTATGCATACTTGACCACTAATAAAAAGGTACTGTGGTAGCCAAGATAACTTTTTCTCTCCTATTAATGGCATAGAACCCTCCAACTGATAAAGCTTCAAAAGTCGAAAAAAATTTAGGTGCGGACTTATCCGTTTCTGTAGATAGCAAAAGCAGTCTCTAAAGTAAATTGTATACAAAAAACATACCAAGCTTGGTGATGGCATATACGAAGTGAAATTGTGAGGGACCTGTGGGGAACAAAGAAAAAAAGAATGGTGCCATGAATTTCACCAGAAATTACAAAAGTTAAGCGAACGTGTAATGCAACTATAAATTAACTTGCATAACTACATGAAAATCATCGGCAATATCTGGGGGAAAAAGAGATATGCATGTTTCTTTGTAAATATTGGTTTCCTGCAAAAAAAAAAAAGATATTTCCTATCTTTAGACATCAGATGACTACGAACTAAAAATGTAGCCAAAGATGCTAAGTAACCATGAAAATATCAAGCAGTGGAGGAACCTAACATGTTTGTGCACCAAGCTAAATTAGTCTGATGTTATCTGTCCAGCACTAAATCTCTTTCTTGCAAAGAATATAAGAATATAAGGATTCACACCTATCATTAATAATGTTGCTTGTCATACTACAGTTGAAGATTAAGACTTGAAATCATCTGATGAAGCAGGATATGCTTCAATAGTCTGTCTCCCTGTTGATCCAGAGAGCAGTCTGGCGACCATGCTTGTATAGGGTGGCAGGGCTAAGATCAGGAAAACAGATGGTTAAACATGGGGACTCTGTGTTCACACTCGGTACATCTAAACCAGGGTCTCGCATAAACCCTTTGACTAAGGCTAGTATGTGAATAAATCGATCTCTATAGAACACTGGTTTTGGAGAAAATCCTCATTCTTCTTCTCTTCTTCCAAGAAACCTTTGTACCGAGTTCTGCTTTTGATATGTTCTTGTGTTTAGGACTTCTTTGTAGACATTCTCCAATTACAAGCTACAACCATGTTATCATTAAAACCAGCCATTACAAACCCAATATTAAGCTTCACCTTCGGCCTTAACCTGAAATGTGGTAATGATATACAATAAAAATATACATATGAAAAGAATTAAAGGAGAGAGAAAACACAACTTGGAATGATACACAATCACTTGCCCGTCGTAGAATATAGTCAACGGTGCAGTTTGAGGCGCTTGTTAAAAAAACCATACAAATGTCTTCTATTCCATTGTATGCCCTGTCAAAAACATTTTTAAGTTTATTCTGGTCTCAGAGACTGCAAAAAATTGTTTAAGTATTAACTTACTTCCAATTTAGTTATAGTACAACTCTTTTGGTTACTGCATCACCTGGTCTTCTTCCAACCTTCACCACCAGTTGAGTTTACTGTATACATGATTTTAGACTATTAAGTCTAAAAGTGATGTAAAAGAACATAGTAGACACACTCTAAAAGTTTCCATGTGTAAGCCATGATATTCTTACGATTCTTCTTCTAGCAAATAAAGCAATTCTTACCTTAGAGAATTTTTTTTGAGTAGCTGTTTGAAGACATTATTTGACTGAACATTGACGGTTATGTGTGTAATATTCCTGCACAAACCTGAAAAGTTAGATATGATGGTATCAAAAACAATATTTGAGCAAAACCCCTCAAGATCTAATTGACCTCGGCCGCTTCACCGTCTTCTTCCTCTTCTTCATCCCCAGACATGTCATCTGTTTCTTCATACTCTAATTGCCGCCAAATTCGGTGTTGCTACAGTATAAGCGACCGATATATCGAAAGGAAGAGCCAACGCAGCTTGAGATGTCGCTGTTGAAGCCAGCATCTTTCTGATTCTACTTACCCCGATCGGTTCCTCTAGCCCGTGGATTAGTCTTGTTAAACATGATACCAACTATCTCGTGCGGAAAATACCTTTGAAGAGAAAGCAAAGAAGAAGATGAAGAGATTGGCCGCTTTGATAGCCACTGCCGAATGTGCTTTTTGGGTTTAGTGATTTTTGGGCAAAGCAAAAAATAGGAGTTTATACAGGGTGAAAAACTGAGGGAGTCAGAACGCTTCCATGTTTCATGTTTGAAGAAGTAAATAAGGGGATTTAATGAGAAAGCCTGGTTGCAGGCGTTACTGTAAGCGAACAGAGAAAGTGAAAAAGGGTTGAAATGGGCCTAATATGTCAATACAATGTTATAATGGGCTACGAATCCGTATTTTGTGTGTGCTCAATTATGACATGGCAGATTATTATATTATGATTGGTTTATTTTTTTAGTCAACGTGGCATAGTTAGAATTTGAGGATATCCCCTTTTATTATAGTATAGATGATGTTCTAAGTATATCTTTAATTATTTTGTTCTCCCCTTTCTTTCTTTCTTCACTATCTCAAGACCTGATTATCCTATTCGAAACTTAATTTAATTAATATAACTACAAGTTCATTGGTACAAAAATATATTGTAAACAAGGAATCATAAAATAAAAATACAACTAAAGATCAAAATTTCATCATAAACAAGATTTATATCAACTATTGATGGAAGAGCAAAGCTGTTTGACATAACTACCAAAAAAATAGAATTGATGAACGGTTTGAAAACGGCTTGTGTGCAGTCCTCATCGATCTAAGCAATGGTCTTGCAACAATCCGGTCCTATTGTAATTGATTTCATGATGACTGTGCAAATATGTATATTGCCAATCAAATGAATGTCAATGATAGTGGTTTTGATGCTTGAATCTTAAGTGAAGTCTTATAAAATGTGTTTAGGGTTCTGTATGTATAAGAGAGAAAAGCAAATTCAAAATCTTAGGTACGAAGATCTTTTTGTTACAATAACCTATGAGATAGATTTTTAGGTATGATCCAACTTTTCGTAATTGATAGTTTGAAGTGGATTACATTAGTCAATGATAATATTGACTGTTACGATCGTTTCTAATAAATTGGACAACAGTAACATATACAATATGATTATGTAAACCAAAATGTCACAACAACCATATAGAAAACGTAATGAATCTTACTATACGGTTTACATATTACATGTTTTCAACTTTTTTTTTTATGTTTTCACCTTTTATGTAAGAAATAAGATGATTAATATAATTTAACGATCGTCCATATAATATCCAATTTACATTGAAGTTTAAATTTGACAATCACATCAGAAATAAGAGTGTTAATTAGTTACAACTTACAAGCAAAAGGTTAGGCATTGACGTTCATCGTGGATAATGGAAACGTCGAGATATTGAAGTCAAAGATTTCTCAATAGATTAAACCGAAAGTACGGATGTTCGTGGAACTTACCGGGCCGTCCCACGCGTTGTTTAGTTGTTTATACATTAGTTAACTTAATCATTGTATATTGCCAAAAAATCTACTATATTAAAACAGAATCTTATTTTTATCTACTTACAAATAGTCTAAGTATGACCATTACATAGATTTTCTATTATTCTACTTCTACATAACTTAAATATTATTAAATATATATACTAGCCTAAAATTAAGGAACTAAATAAGTAATCTATTGTTTTTTTAAATAAATTCAATTCATATTACACTAAATTTGAATAACTAATTAATTATATTTTATTTACTAATATAAAATAGTTATATATGCCTACAATTAGGTATATACGCATCAGTTTTTTAGTTTGGATTCAGTTCAGACTTCGGATGACATATTTTATACCAAAATTTACTTCAAATAAAGAAAAAATCGTTATATAAAATTTCATCGACAAATTATCCGCGCTTTAGCGCATGTTAGAATCTAGTTAATATCTTATCATATGGCATGATTATAAATTTGGAATAACAACTGGAAGTAAGCAATATAATAAGATTTGCGACCTTCCTTCCACACTTTGAGAGCCCCTCTACTAATTCCCTGTTGACATACATTTCTTTGGTGGTTCATTATTATATTGCGACCGTCTCTTCCACACTTCACGCAATGTAAAAATTATGGTAGCTACGTTGACTCAGGGCATTATTTTTTTTTTCTATATAGTTTTAAAAATGCATAGCCTTTTGACTATTGCATTTAGTATCATTCAAATTATTTTGCTTCAATCACTCATTGTATATAGTCTGCCAGAAAAAAAAATAAACTGTTTGTAAAGTTGCCTAACATTTTTCTCAGTTGTCTAACATTCCAGTTCCTTTATAATTTAAATATTAAACCCTAGTAGTATTTAGGGTACCACCCCTCCAAATATTAATTTGTTTCATAAACTTACCAAGATACTTCAATCGATATTATCCTGATGTTGAAAATTATATAATTTGTTTCAAGAAAAAATGATTGATATGACTTGATTAGCTTTTTACGCGGAGTAAACATAGGCATAGATTTCTGAAAAAAAAGGCTAAAACATAACATAAAATATGTTTTATGTAATGAAGACGCGGGCTCAATTATCTAATGGCAAACCTGTCCCATCTTCACCTTACAATTCATACTAATCCTCTTAATTTATTAATGTATAAAATTATCAAAATCATTCTCACATCTTTAGATTTTATATATATAAAGCTTCCATTGTCTTCTTCGATCCTCTCAAAATCAAAATATTTCATCTTACACACACAATCTCTAGATCTCTTGATCAACAAAACATTCAACTATGGGCAACTACGTTTCATGCGCTCTAAGCAAAACAACTTCGTCTAGTTCATCATCATCATCACCAGCTGCTAAAGTGATTCTCCCGGACGGTGAAGTGCGTGACGTTAACGTTCAGACAAAAGCAGCCGAGCTCATGATGGAGATGCCAAGTCATTTCCTCGTTGACGCCAAGTCCTTAAAAATAGGTCGCAAACTCACCCCACTCGCCGCAGACGACGACCTTGACCTCATAGGCTGCCACGTCTACGTAGCATTCCCCATGACACGTGTGGCTTCAGCAGCCAACGCATCAGACATGGCTCGGCTCTTCTTGGCCGGCAAGAAACGGTTGAGAAGCTGTGACAATAGGAAAGTGTCTCCAGAGGATGAGGAGGAGGAAGATGTTAGGTTGGTTAAGGGAACGAAGCTGAATCTTGAAGATTTAGAAGACTTCTCGGCGGTGGAGTTTATGCATAGGATCTCTGTTTCTAAATCTAAGAAGCCACAGTTGGAGACCATTGTTGAAGAAAACGTGTCGTTGTAATACAAACCAAACCGATCCATTCTTTATTTAATTTATTTTATTTACTAAAGTGCATCTCTCTTTGTGGTATTAATGTAACAAAAGGAGAAAATATTAGTCGAGATATTAGTTTTTTTTTTGTAACTGATTATATCAGTTTTGTTTCCCTTATGTAAATGCTTTATTGGGGCTAAATATATTTGTGGAATCATCGGTAAAGAATACAAAACTATACTTTACTTAAAATGTAATATATAAGGATTACATTTGATTTCAAATGAACAAATACAAATCTTACACTCTTTAACTTTACAATTTTACAAAGTAGCTAATGTTAAAAATGCATGACCTAAGAGCATCATTATCGATTGGGGATCTTTAATCTTTTTTTCTGACTTTTTATAAAATTTTTTTTTTAAAATGAATCAATTACGAACCGCCATGTATCGTGGAGCACCCGTAAACAGTGCACCAATCAATTACGAACTGTCATGTATCGTGGAGCACCCGTAAACAGTGCACCAATTACGGTAAGGACATTCTTTATTTAACGATGTCTCACCCTTAGTTTTGATAAAAAGTGGTCCTCCTACCCTTAAGAACGTGCAAGAACGTCCGATGTTGATGGTCTAATACAACAATGTCAACAAATTATCCACATTGCTAAAATGTTTTATTTATCTTAACCAAAATGTTTTATTTTTGAACTATTCATCAAAATGTTTTTT
>CAJHQP010005857.1:0-42633 GCA_905132765.1 Moricandia arvensis
CATAGCCTAGTCAGCAAGCACTACAAGAAAGAGAATGAGAGAGAATCGTGGTTTCTTGTTTCTGCAGAAGATGATATTTTAAACTTCTTTACATAAATCTACACAAATAACAAAGAAACACAACTTTATTTTCTATCTTCTTGATAAGTAAAACTCTTTCTCGATTCCTAAAAGATTCCATCTAGAAGAAGAAGAAGAAGAGCTTGTCTCTGTATCCAGAGTTAGACCCAGTTTTCATTTAGTTAAGCTATGGGGATGTTGTTCAAAGCCCTAGGCTTTATGTTCGTTTTATACTTTGAGGTTCATGGAACCATGGCTAGACATGGTAACTCCTCCGTTTCATTTGATGGGTTCGCAGACAAGGATGTTTCTCTGTTTGGTGATTCGAAGCTGGTCAGTAATTCGATTCAGCTGACCGACTCAGTGAGTGGAAGCATGGGACGAGTCTTTTACAAGAAACCCATCAAGCTTTTCCAAGGTAAAAAAGTGAGGAGGAACTCGTTATTTCTCTCCACTTACTTCTCGTTCTCGATGCCTAATGAGATTGGTGATGTAATGGGTTTTGTAATGGTTCCGACCAGTTTGGATCTTAGTCTGTTCGGTAAGAAAGATAACAGTTCCTCCTCTGCTTTGGGGTTTCTGTTTCAGTACGCAAAGAACGAGACGGTTGTTGCTTTTGAGTTTGATATCTCCAGTAGAGGAAACCGTGCAAGAATCTTGATAGGTAGACCTGAAGCTTCTCAAATTAGGAACCTTTCCTTTGAGGGTGACTTGATGATGGATAATGGAGGGAGAGTGACATGTATGATTGAGTATGAGGAGAGTTCTAAGAGAATGATGGTTCGGTTCAGAAAAGCTGGTTCGATAAAGGAGTATGATCCATTCTTCTCTTTCTCGGTGGACTTGGAGGAGCTATGGAACGGTGGTGAGTTCATGGTGGGGTTAAGCTCTACAAACGGGAAGTCTTCAAATGCACATTTTCTCCATTCATGGGGGTTTGAGATAAGGCATCCTCCTCCGATGTGGATGCATTCAGAGCCGCTTCAACCGTATGAAGCTGTGGAGGCTGACAGTTCCAGGGAGGAGGAAGAGGGTGTAGAGAGAAACGAGTGTGTATGGGGGATGCTTGGTGTTTTGTTCTTGGGTGCAGTATGTGGAGCCTTGGGGGCAGTGTTAGCTTTGTGTCTCTGGACAATATGTGGTCTGAGGCGGTCGATGGTGGTGGTTCCAGAGGAATGTCATGTGAAAACTGTGAGTGCTATTGAAGAAGGCAAGAAGTAGTGTGGAGTTTGGTTTGGTTTTGGAAGGTTGTCTTATGTTGTAGTGTAAATGTTTGATCCTACTATTCTTCTTCGTAGCCCTTTTGTTTGCTTTAGTGACTCTTCTGTGTGTTTCTTTAGTCTCAGGTTTGAACTTTAAATCAATTTCAAATGTAAAATCACAACTATGAAATGAAGACACTAGTTCTTGTTGTTGTTCTACATCCTTTGGATTACAGGTTCTGCATTTACACTTTGTCACAAATGTAAAATCTTTTCTATTTTCTGGTTCTGAATCCAACAAGTTCTCCTGGTACATAAGAGTCAGGACCCACTTTGTCTTCTTCTCACTTTGATGTTTATTGCAACATACTAACATTGGAGTGTGAACTGAGTAAAATAAGTCTTTGGTCAGTCATCTCGTGACACAGATAAAATGTCTAGAACTACACAACATTCACATGTACCATCACTTTGCTCCTATGTCCCATATATGTCTTAACCAGTGCGAGAAACAAAGAAAGCAACTGCCGTGATGTAAATTTAACCTCTACATGTGACACAAACAAGAGGAGCATAGAGGAAAGCAGATACTATAGATGCATACACAATCTTCTTAAAAGTTAATTCTCTGGCCTTCTAACTGATCCTCCCTAACCACTGGATTATTAGGAATCATCTGGAGAGCAACCGTTGTGATAAGCTTCACAAACATCGAGGTTGGCTGCAAGAGGCAGTTCTTGGTAAGCGCGGTGTAGAGGAGGTAGGATTAAAGCTGACTTTTTATACATCGCTAATAGCCTCCCACATTTACTGCATCATAAGATATGTGAAAAGTTTAGTCCACAAAAACAAGAGCGCGACACTGCAGAAGAATCTTATAGACTGGCTTATTTACCTGCATGGTTTACTAAATAGGGATTCAAAACTGCATATCCATAGCTGCATTAGAGGAAAAGAAATGTGTAAATTAACTTCCATGGATCCAAAGAAAGAAATGGTTCATGTTAAATCCCTTACCAAAAGAGAGTACAGAGCTGTTCCAGTACCAAAGCCTAGGAAATATTGCAAGGCTGTCGAAGCATGTTCCTGTAAGAAAATCAAATTAATGCAAGTTCCTAATCAATCAAATTCGTAACACCAGTTGCGGTCTCTGTTACCGTGATGTGTTTGTAAACATGATGAGCCGAGAAGCCTCTTGCATGTAAGTAGCTGCCTCCCTATAAGGAAGAGAAGGGATGAATGAAGCCAAACGATGAGTACTTAAACAACTTCCTTTCAAGATTAGTTTTATCTAATCCATGGAGCTTGGAAGTTAACCTCATCTGGAGAGAAGAATGCAACAGAACCAGCTGGATTCAACAAGACCACAGCTCTGAATACGGATGGAACATACAACTCAACTACAGCAACCTTATCAGCAACTTCATCCTGTAACCCTGACCTCATCTTACTAGAACTCTGGAAAATACGCTTCGATGCTTCTGCTGGATCATCACTGCCTGACCCAGGTAAAGAATTAGCTCTTTTGAGCCAGCTCAACCGTCCATAAGTAGACACCTTCACATCCGGAACCAGTTTCTCCAAACGCGATTGTATATCTGTCAATGTTTTGTAATCAAACGGCTCCTCTCCTCCATGTTCTAATAGTGAATGGGAGGCACGATGTTTCTTTGATCTTGGCTCCATCTTTAGTCCATCGTCAATGTGAGGGAAAAAACGCCTCTTTTGATCCGTAAAGGCCTTGAGAGCTAACCTACAGTCATTAAGAGTCACATCTGGACATATTCAAAGTTCTAACAAACCAAATCATTCACTAGAGAAGAGCAAATGGAGAATGCATAACAGTAAGTAATCATGCTTTAGCTGAGGTTAATAAACCACAATCTCGTCTTCAGGAGGAAGAGGGAGCTAAAAAACAAATGTGTCTTCACTTCTAAGCTGTTAGACTCGAACCTAAACACTTAGTCATGCTCAAAATCTTTACACACAATGTGATACCTAGTTCTGCACCACACGGCATGAACCACAATATACTATCCACTTCTAAGCTGTTAGACTCGAACCTAAACACTTAATTAAGCTCAAAATCTTATAGACACCAATGCGATACCTAGTTCTATCAACAGCAGAAGCACCAGCTTGACCAGCAAGCTGTCGTTTCCAAGCATAGGCAACGACTGCACCATCTGGACAAACAAGCGGCATGTGAAGACCCCACGAGTCACTTCTTGACCTAAGAGACTCAGTGAGAACCCCAGATTCTTCCAACTTCTTCCCTGACATCCAAACAAACATTACATATTCTTGATCTAGAAAACGAAAACTAAACATAGAAGGTAAGTGTTAAGTACCAATTGAACGGAGATCCTGAAGGTGTTGACGCATGGAGGCGTCTTCTTTGAGCAAGAGCTGAAGGGACATGTCGGTGCTGCGAGGATGAGAAGTTAGGAACAGGGCTTCGAAGATACGGTCAGCGCCGAGGCGAATGTCGGCGATAACTCGAGCAGCTTGATTGAGTCGTTCCATGGCCTGAGCCACCTGCTTCGGCGGTGCGTCCGGTTCCGACTGCTGCAACGTCTGCATAAGCTGTGATGAAGGATCAAACTCTCTCTCTCTCTTGATTACAGACTGATTCAGTGAACTGTAATCTTCCCAACGACGGCTCTTAACCGGTGTGTGGAAGACGAAGTTGTATACATTGTTGATTAGACTTTAACCGGTTTAATATTACCGGCTGAAACATGAAACCGTTAAATCAGAAAGGGTTAACCACCTATTTTCCTTTTTCTTTTAACATCAACCACCTATTTACCTTTCAATATTTTATATATTGGATTAAGTATTGATTTTCCATAGTTTAAAATTTTTAAACAGTTTAACCAATGAAGACAAAAAAGAAAAAAAAAACAGTTTAACAAAAAATTAAAATTCAAAACCTAAATATCATGAAATAAAATTGTATTAAATTACACACGAACATAGTGTAATATCAGTTTCCTATATACCAATTATACTTTAAGTAGAAATTGACTAACTAAATTTCCTTCAAATTTTCATTTTCATATAGCATCAAAGCTATATAGTAATATCTAGTATTATTTGATAGATGAATTATTTTTTTATAGATATTATACACCAATTACACTTGAACAATTTAAAATTAAAAATAAACCAATTTTAAACCAGTAATAACACTCTTATGAATTTAGTATTTGATGGTAGATAACAAAACCAATAGCAGACTTTTTTTTTCCGAGTAAGGCTAACAAAAACAATGGTAAACAACAAACCGGGAAACATGTTCAATCACGAGACTAAAAACACAAGAAGCAAGTAGATAAGTAAAGGAGTGGCGTGAATTGGATGAGCCATGCTCAACGAAGCTGCACCATCAGTTCCATCCATGTTAACTTTCTCTTCTTTGGTTCTCCAATCAAAACACTGCACCATTACACCAACTGCAGTTCCTATAAAGAGATAAGCTAGGTTTGATCCAGGACAACCTCTACTTCCACTTCCGAAAGGAATGTACTTCAAGACTTTCTCTCTTGTGTTGTCCTCTTCTTGTCCTGATCGTAAAGAACCCAAAAACCTCTCTGGCATAAATTCATCAGGATCTTCCCAGACATCAGGATCTCTCACTACAGCATAACCATTAATAGCAAACGTTGTCTTCTCTGATATGTAGAACCCGTTAACCATGCCTGGTAAGAAAAATGATAGATTTAGTCATGTTTCCAGTAAAAACCTTAGCCTTGGTAGCACACTAACCTGAGTTACCTGATAGTAGTCCAGGAACGCAGTTCCTCAGAGAATAAAGCCTTATGTGTTTCCTGGATAGATGAAAACTTGGTCCACATCACCAAAGGTGAAAAACAGGGTCACCTCTTTATGCAATTTGAGTTCCTAATATCGTAACTGATTCTATGAACTGATCTTTAGCTTTCTAGTTTCCATGTTATTGGATATAATCATTAGAAGCACGTTCCATGATATCATGATTGACGATGGCATCATCTTTCACCAAATCATATATATCTTCAAGGAACTTCTCGATCTTGCCAATATCAGAATGAGATTTGTCTCCTGCACCAAAAATGTGTCTTCTCTGTCCCACATCAATCCAGCTACATCCAGGTACCTTTCTGACTCCTCTCTCTTTCATGTCTTTCCTCAAAGCATTGACCTTCTCCCAACGTCCCTGTGAGGCATATATGTTCGAAAGAAGAACATAAGCTGACGAGTTTTCTGGTTCAAGTTCAATGAGCTTCTCAGCAGCAAATTCTCCTCTAATGTCATCTCCATGGATACTACATGCACCAAGAAGCGATGACCATAGTCTTGCATCTGGTTTCAGGTTTTGTGCGTCGATAAAGTCAACGGCTTCTTCAAGATAACCCCATCTTCCAAGAAGATCAACCATACAAGCTACATGATCAACACGAGCTTCAATACTATAATGACTAAACATCATATCAAAAATCTTCCGTCCTTCTGACACTTTCCCTGCATGGCTACAAGCTGTAAGAACACCTAGGAATGTGATTTCATCTGGAATGATACGAGATTGTCTCATGGAATCAAAGATCTTAAGGGCATCTTCAGCGTAACCATTTTTAGCATATCCATTGATCATGGAGTTCCATGAGACAACGTTGCTTCCACGCCTCATTTCATTGAAAACTTGTAATGAACTTTTCATGTCCCCACATTTAGCATACATGTCTATTAGGGTGTTAGAGGTTAACTCGTCCAGGTCATGAGCCAAGTGGAAGGCAAGAGAATGGATCGCTCTGCCTTCTCTTAAAGAGGATAGGACAGAGCACACTCGAAGAACAGTGACAAATGTTGCCTGGTCAGGTAGAGCACCATCATGACGCATTTCTTTGTAGAATTTCAAAGCTTCCTCATAGAAACCGTTCTGACTATGTCCTGACATCATCCCCGTCCAAAGAACGATACTCTTAGGGCTTGGTAACTCTGAGAAAAGAACACAAGCCTCCACCATTCTGCCTGAATTCATGTACAAGCCTAAAAGAGAGATCCCTAGATATTCACCTTCATATAAGGCCCCTCTCTTTATTACTTGACCATGGAATTGTGTTCCTAGGGTCAACCTTTCTGGTTTATCACAAGCTTCAACAATGGTGGCAAAAGTGATTTCAGATGGGTTAACACCTCTGGTCAGCATCTCTCGAAAGAGAACTACAGCTTCTTCCAAGTTGCTCTGAGAATAACCTGCAATCAGAGCATTCATCGACACAACGCTCCACTCAGGCATAGAAGAGAAAACTTTACGTGAATCTTCAATGACCCCACACTTGGCATACATGTCAATAAGCGAGCTACCAGCATGAAGATCTGTGTCTAAGCCACACTTGACAGAGAGGCAGTGAGCTTGTTTTCCTTGATAAAGACCACGAACATTTGCACATGCCTTAAGTGTGCTAGCTAAACATGATCCATCAGACACCATACCACAGGAAGTCATCCTCTTGAACAAGTTAAAAGCCTCGTCCTCATTCTCATCTTGGACATAACCACCAATCATTGTGTTCCAGGATACATTATCACGATCACACATGCGCTCAAAAATCTGCCTTGCATCTTCAAGAGCTCCACATTTTGCATACATATCCACTAATGCATTTCCTACGAATAAGTTATCCGCTAATTTGTTCTTGATGATAACTGAATGAAACTGGTTTCCCATTTCTAAATCATGCGACGCAGCACAAGTGGTTAACAGGCTTGTAAATGTAAAATCATCAACGTTATGACCAGAGCATCTCATATCCATAAACAGTTCCATTACCTTGTGGGCTTCACCGTTATGTGCATAACCTCTTATCATCGCGTTCCACAAGACATCATTTCTCTCCTCCAAACCTTCAAACACTTTTGCAGCAGCCTCCATTTTCTCACACTTGGAGTACATGCTGACCAAAGAACTCCCAACATATATATTTGACGCAAGACCTTGTTTAATAGCCTCTGCATGAACTACCAAACCTAAATCAAGATTTGCTACAATCCCAATGGCACTTAAAACACTTCCTAGTGTAGAACGAGTGGATTTAACACCAGATTTCCGCATATTGAGAAAGTACTCAACAGCTACCATCTCACATCCTCGTTTCCCATGCCCCGATATCATTACATTCCAAGCTACCACATCAGGGCTTGGCATCTCCCTAAACAACAGACGTGCATCTTCCAGCTTCCCTAAACTGATGTACGTATTAATGACATTCACAAAAGCTAGATGGTCAGGACGATGACCTTCATCCCTCATCTTTTCAAAAACTATGACAGCTTCCTCTGGCAAACCAGCCTTGACATAGCCAGAAAACAAGCATGTCCAGCAAACTGTATTAGGATCCACTATCCCATCGAAAACTCGTCGAGCATCACCTATACGGTCACACTTAGCATACATATCAACTAAAGCCCCTCCACAATATGAGTTTCTTTCAAAACCAGTCTTTACCATACAGCAATGAATCTGTCTCCCAAACTCTACATTAGTCTCCCTTGCACACGTTGATAAAACAATCGAAAAAGTAAACTTATTTGGGAAAATGACATCCTCAAACAATGATACAAAACTCTTCAAGACCTTTCCTGGTAGCCCAATGCTGGAATACATCGATAACATCGAGTTCCAAGCCGTTACATCCTTGTCAAGAGAGTCAAAGACCTTCTCAGCATAAGCCATTTCCTTACACTTGGCATATAAATCAACGATGGCGTTGCTTAATCTCCCTTGTGAATCGATTCCGAGTCTCACGCTCCGGGAATGTACAGCTTTGCCGATTCTCAAGGCGTGTAAAAGTCTTTGAGGCATTTCGTCGAACACCTTGCGGCTCTTGAATAATTTGCATTGCTCCAAACATATTTCGAGGAGACTGTTGTATATTTGATCATGGTTGGGAGAAAATCGTCCGTGGATTCGCTGAACCAAGTCCGTGGAAAAACTTAAACGACGTAGCAAGGAGAAAGTATTGAACTTGAGTGAGGATGGTGTTAAGAGAACTCGAAAAATCATGATTCAGACAGCAATCCGAAAAATATACGAACACGAGCTTGAACTGAGGTCTCAACTACTCTTAATCATGAGAAACAAAAAAAAAACAGTCCAAACGAAAAGAGTCGTGGTGACTCGTGAGTAAATGTCGAAGAACCGTGTAGAGTAAAAACATTCAAACTTTTTAGAATAATCAACGAGAATTCGGCTTTTTAGATAATTTAGAGGCGACGGTCGTTTTAGGTAAATTATACTTTGCATTGTATTGATGAACACAATTCTATTTAATATATAACATGTTTGATTCTTCAACTTTTTTAAATGAATTTCATAAAAATATTCCAACTAAATTTTATTAAGTTTTTTAATACTCAAACTCTTTCGTTACCTAAGTTAATACACCAACTAATTATTTTACTAATTAGAATATACAAACTTTTAAAAGTATGTCCATTTAATACTCAAATTTTATTTATTTTAATTAAAAATACCAATTAGTTTCAAACAAAAATTAAAAAATTTCTAAAATCTAAGAGAAAATATGAAAAAATTCTAATTTTATTTTAATATTTAAGAAATAAGGTAAATAAATTAGTGAAAAAAATTTAAATTTTTTTAAAAAAATATTTTTAATGTAAAAAAATAATTTGTTTTTCTATTTCAAAACAAAAACCAAATTGAAAATTTTATTACAAATTCTAAGATTAGAAAAAAATTAGTTACTTTTATTTTTTAAACACAGTAAAATTAGAATTTTGAGAATTTCTTTTTAAATTTTAAAGATTTTTTAAGTTTCATTTGAAATTTATTGATATTTTAACTAAAATAAACAAAGTTTGGGTATTAAAATGACTATATTTTTAAAAGTTTGTATATTATAATAAGAAAAATAATTATATAGGGTATTAAACTAGGTAGCGAAAAAGTTTGAGTATTAAAAAGCTTAATGAAATTTAGTTGGGGTATTTTTATGAAACTTTCCTTCATTTAAATAAAGCTGGGGAATCAAAAATGTTATATGTTAAATAGAATTGTGTTCGTCAATATAATGTAAAGTCCACTAACTCAGTGGCAAAATCCCTCCTACTAAACTATGATTGCTTGGGTTTGAGTCGCGACGGAATCATCATTTTTTAATAAGAAATTTACCTAAAACGACGTTTAAATTATCTGTTAATTAAGTTAACGGTGTGTCTAATTGGTGAATCAATCGTATATTAAAGTTTATTTTGGCAATTCGTGCAAAGTTAATACTTTTTTGACTGAATTCTCTCAAATCAACTTGTTCGGGTCGACCCGGAAACCCGCTGGTTGTTCAAGCATTTCAGACAAATATAATTTCAAATATAATGTACAATTTTAAACAATGATAATAAGGTGGTACTAGTTTTAGAATTAGTGCTTTGGTTAGAGAGAAGACGTCTAAACCGATCTCTAAAAAAAGAATCATTTTTGCTTATGACTGATTTGCTGTATAAAGGATGCCTAAGCACCGTTTAGACCGATTTGAAAGACCTCGATGAAGCAAGCTCAAGGGCTTGTATCAGTTTAAGAGATAATAACTACATTGCTATATGTAGTTATTGCAATTTTAAGAAACTATAACGAGCAGACATTGCTATTAGAAGAAGCAGATAAGGATAAAGGAACCATGAAGGCATGAATGATAGACACGGAGAATTGGACTCTGTATCAGTCGAAACAGATCAATATGACAAGATAACATAAACCCAAAGTGGGAAACTTATCACTTTTGGTTTGATACATAAAGCTACAGATTCTCTTTTGGGTTACTCAAATCATTCAAACCAATGCGAGTCACCCAAATGCTTGTGATGTATGTATAATCCAATGTTGCAGATCTTGATGATGTTAACTCAAAATCACTCAAACCAATGTGAGTCACCCAAATGCTTGTGATGTATATATAATCCATTGTATAGTATACACTATTGACTACCTTTGATTTACCTCCTCTCAATTCCAAACACCGATACATGACAACTCAACCTCCAAAACCAAAGGTTGTTCCACGGTAAATAATGGAGGAGCATTGCAACTTTATCACAGAAAGCTAGCTGAGCTGGTCTAGAGATCAAATCCAGAGCCAAACTACGCAACCCTTTTCCTTTAACATTCATTACGTTAGCAATTCACAACAGCTCTAACGAGTATGTCCCAGGTGACAACAGTTGGGGAAATGCCATGGTTTCGAGCATCATCAAAGAACTCAATAGCGTGCCTAACTCTACCGCACATACACAACCCTGACAGTATGGTATTGTAAGATATAATATCAGGTCTCCACCCTTTCTTGTACATGTAACCCCAAATCACCGTCGCGCTATTACTATCTCTAACTACGAAGCATCCTTCCATCAATGTGTTGTAGGTTACAAGATTTGCAACGCAGTTCCTATGCTCCATCTCCGCCACGAGTTTCATTGCATCATCAAGTTTCCCAACAGAGCACAGACCATGAATTAGAATGTTATGCATGGTCACATCAGGTTTTTGACCTGTTTTAAGAAACTGGTTCCACAAGTCTAGGGCTAAGTCGATCTTCCCATCGTGACAAAGACCTCCCAGAAGTGAACTATATGTTCTAAGATCTGGTTTCCATCCGTTTTCAAGCATTTCTCTTACAAAAGCTGATGTTTCACCGAAGTTTCCTGCTTTACGCAAACCATCAATAAGAATGTTGTAAGATACAACGGTGGGACGACAACCGTTTTTCGCCATCTCTCTGAGCAAAAAAGAAGCATCACCAAGTCTCGAGTCTCGGATTAACCCACTCATTAATGCGTTACAGACATGAGAGTTAAGCTCCACGCCATGTTTGCTTATCTCTTTTACCAAATCCGATGCTTCTTCTAGTCTTCTCTCTTTGCACAAAAAGTTTATAACTGAAGCATATGCGTAAACATCCAGATGTTTACCTCTGCTCTCGACTTCTTTCATCACCTCCAAGGCTTTATTTACATAACCATTCACGCACAACCCATGTATATAAATACCATAGGTTATATTATCTGCTGTGTATCCTTTCGCAGGCATAAGCTTCCAAATCATTGTTGCTTCTTCGATCTTACCATACTGTAACAACCCTTTAATCAAAATGTTATAACTCACTGTATTAACTGAACTCTTCTGCTCCATGACTCTCCATAACTCCAAACTCTTCTTGATTTCCCCACAACGGCAAAACCCATCAAGCATAGTATTGTATGTAACCACATCAATAAAGACCTTACTTTCCACCAACTCTTTAAACACACTTTCCGCCTGATCAACATTCCTCACTCCACACAGCCCATGTATCATACTACTATAAGTAAACAAATCCTTCTCTCGCTCATTCTCCTTCATCCTCTCCCATATCTTCAAGCAATCATCAACCCTCCCGCACTTACTCAAACCACTAATCATGATGTTATGAGTCTTAACATTCGGATAAACAGAAGCATCCTCCAATAATCTCTCCCAGAGCTCCATAGCCTTGTTGTGATCTCTTCCCTTAAGAAACCCATCAATTAAAATATTATAACAGGTAACATCAGCCGCCACTCCTCTCTCAGACATTTCATCGAACAGTTTCAATGCATCATCCAAGTCTCCAGCTTTCGCAAGCTCGTTGATCACAGTGCTGTAGCTTAACACATCAGGCTTCAAACCCTCTTCCCACAACCAGACCAGAAGCCCTTTCGCCTTCTCGAACTGTTTCTTCTTACAAGACATCTTAATCAAAACATTATACGTCTGCAGATTAGGGGTTAAACCCGCTGTTTCAATATAAGCAAACAAGGACTCGACTTTATCCCACTGTCTCGCCTCCACGAAGGCACTGAGTAGAGAGTTGTAAGATCGTATCCCAGGCTCGCACCCGAAAATCTCCGACATTCGTTGGAACACATCGAGAGCTTGGTCGGGCATTGAGTTCTTTCCGTAGGTTTTGATAACGGACAACGCGACGTCTTCGTCGCACTTGCATTCTTGTGTTTTAATGAGCTCGACGACGCGGGAGACGTGTGTGACCATACGAGCCTCCGCGAGTCGTCGGAGGATGTGGTGGAAGACGACGGCGGAGTGTGCATAGTTTGGGTGGCGAGTCGCTGTATCGAATAGAGTGAAGGCAGCGCGAGGGTTCTTCTCTGATTTTAAGAGCTTGAGGAGGTGTTTGGGAGACAGGGATTTTGGGAAAACGACCATGGATGAGAGTTTGCGGTGATTAGTTATTTCTCCGGCATGTTTTAGTTAGTTTCTAGCAGCAGCTCTTGTCGGGCTTCTAACTAATTTAATTTAATTTCTGGTTTGGGGTTAGTTCGATTTGGTTAATTGAGTCGAGTGGGTATTTCGGTTTAATTTCTGGTTTGGGGTTAGTTCGTTTTGGTTAATTTGGTCCTTAAAGAAACTAAATGAAATCAACCAAAATTAGATTCTTTTGTAGTCGATTGTTTAATTAGATTAATTTTGAATTTGATAATAGTTTTGTTAAGAAAATAAATTTATAAAATATAAAATAAAGATATTTGATCACTAAATAATGTCTTATGTAATACAATAAAAATGTAAATCCAAACATTTTAAATAGTTATTTTAAAACTTACAAAATTATCATAGCTTTTCTGATTTAAAAAGTAAATAAATGGTAATTCTATTTTTTAAGAGATAATGATCAAAATAGACTTTAAAAAAATTTTGTCACCAAAATAACAGTGAAACATAATCAAAATAAAATTTATTAAATGGTGTAAATATATATTTATACCCTTGTGTTAACTAATCTAAACTTAGAGGTTAAAGTTATAGGGTGCGAAGGTGGAATTTAAAATTAAAAAAAATAAAAATATTAAAAATTAAAAATTTTAAAATAAAAATTGTATATTTTGGTCTCTTTTAAAGTTCTATCTTTGTGACAAAAATTTTGAAAAAATTTATTCGAGAGAATTGCCTTTTTTTAGTGTTAATCATATTTTTATCTAGAATCAAAACATATAAAATTATGTTTAACTGTTATTTAATTGATTGGTTAACCATTTTAAATGATATTATTAGTAGAGTTACTTAGTTAAGTTAAATAAACATATTGGGTCTTTTTGTTCAGTTCAGTTTAGAATTGAACCGAATTGAACTGTTTGAGTTGTTAAAAAATTTAACTCAATGGTTGGGATCTGTCTTTTGGTTTGAACCGAAGCCAGTCTATGATTTTAACTGAAAGTTTTGAACCAAAAGCTGGTGGTTAAAAGGCGGTTTATTCCGGTTATAATAGACAACGTCAACAAGTCATTCGTTTGAAATGCCCCTCCCCTTAACATTTTTAAAAGTAAACCAATTGCGCCGAAACTAAACCAAACCAACAAAATGACAACAAAAAACAAAAGGTTAAGAGAGCTAAACCCCTTAACCGAACCACCCAATGAACATGTTCATCAATACATCCTCATAGCATTCCTCGTTACAGAATGGCCGTGACTATTCGCCCACCCGCCACCACCACCGCCGGCTCCAACGCTCATTCTCCGGCTACCTTTCATCGGTGCCAAATAAAATTTCCACATTCCGTTCTCCCCACTCTTAGGAGAATACCTTGAACTCTTATTCCTATCCAACCCGTTGACTTTCCTCCCCATTCCACCCCCGGAGCTCCGCCAGCTCACATTGCTGTTACTCCTCACCATCCTCGGCCCTCCTCCTCCTCCACCATTCCTCAGCTCCGGCCATGATTCCGACAATGATCTCTCCACCATTCCACCGTTTAACCTCCTATACCTCTCCTCTTCCTCCTCCTCCTCGTACTTGTTAACACTCTTCCTGTAAATAAGCCCCAAGATGCTCCATTTCCCCCACCGTCTAGACTTCTTGTTGTTATCATTACTACTCACTTTCCTCTCACCGGTGATCGCCGGTTCTCGGAGGAAACCGTTATCAGTCGTCTCCACCACGTAGCTATTGTCCCTCAGTGATCCTGAGTAAGTATCTATTGATGATACTGGCGGCTTTGGCTCGTCCACATCCACCACAACAGCTGCAGCGGTTTTCCTTATAGAGCTGGACCGGTCGAGACTCTTCCGCCTCCGTGACGATGAGTCAGTGTAGTAGTCACGGGTTTGGATTGACCCGCCCGGTATTATAACCGGGTCAGACACATTGTTGGATGCATTAACAACCTGTGGTGGTGGAGGTGGTTCCTCTACCGGAATCTGCATATCCGTTCTAGTTACATGACGGTGCACAGGCGCATCCTCCACGACTGAGAGCATAGACGGCGGCGGAGGAGGTCTCGCCGCCGGAGGAAACACTGTCCGTCCGATCAAAGACCCGTCCCAAGAAGCTCTCGGCTCATCAAACGAGTAACGAGGGTCGTCAACCGAGATCCTTCCGATGTCAACAGAGAATCTTCCGGCGTCAAGAGAGAATCTTCCGGCGTCGAGTGAGAATCTAGGATCGGTGTCACACGACCTCCGGCCGTATCCGTAGTCAGCTATCTCCGACTGTGTGTCCCGGAGCTGCCTCCCTATCGGTTTCTCCACCGGTAACCTGGCGGATCCCGGCCGGTGGTCGCCGCCGTTGCGCCGCTTCTTTAGCTTCTGATTCTGCCTCCATTTCTGAAGCTTCTTGCTGAATACAGAGGCGGCAGACCAGAAACTACGTCGTACCGATGGCTTCTTGGTTTGGGAATCAAGATCTATGTAGTCCTTCATTGGCTTCAGCTCCTCAGGGACTTCGACTTCAACTTCCTCTATCTCCTCAACAATCTCGTCGCTGTTAACGCCGTTAACCTCGCTTTTAACGCCGTTTAACTCGCCGGAGTCGTTAACAATCTCAAAGTCGCAAGCTTCGACGTAGTCCTCTTCAAGTTCATCACTTTCAGCTTCTTCTTCTTCTTCATCGTTAACCTCTAGAACAGGCTCCTGAACGCTAGACTTTCTCGGCTCGACGTCCATCTCGCCGCCGGCGACGGTGGTTGGAACGTTCCGCTGCTCGTCTTGGCTAAACAAGTTCCAGAGAGAGTTTTTAAGTCTGACGTCACACGACCTACGCTGCGGCTCAAACACGCCGGAGAGTCCGTCGCTGTTCTTCGACGCCGAGAAAGATTTCGTACGACGGAGCTCCGGGAAGAACCCGGGTTTAACCCGGCCGTTTCCGTTGGCGTTTCCGTTGGAGGAGGGCTTGAAGAGGGCTTTGAGAGCCGCGGCGGAGATGGCCGGAGGTTTGCGGGAGGACGATGCAGCGCCGCCGTTGTTGGTTTGGTCTAAGACCGAGAGGCGTTCACAGAGACATGAAGGGCAGAAACCGGTGAACCGTTCCTCCGGGTGACGGTCGCAGGAGGTTGAGAGACGGTGTGGCTGCGGTGGTTGTGGAGGCGGAGCTAGAGCTGCTGCGGGGTCGGTTGCTGGATTCATGTCGGAAATGGTGGTTGATACTTTCCTCTGCTTAGAGTAGTGACATCACTGTCTCTCTGGTTATAGAGTGAGAGAGAGAGACAACACGGACGTTAAAGAGAGAGAGAGAGAGAGAGAGATTGGTTGTGTTGTGTCTGAAACTTCGTCTGGCTCCAAGGTATTGAAAAAGAAAGGAGATGAACAGAAACGATACAAAAAGAAAACAAATTATCAAAAAAAAAAATCTTTAAAATTAATTATGTATCTTTTGTTTTAGTGTGGTTATCTAGGATTTTAATATTAAAATCAAAAGATGGAAAATGGATTATCTTGATTAGTAGTAGATTTTTTAACCAGCTTTATTGATCATATAAGCCAAATCTCATTTTGTATCCTCGTTATGAAAACATTATTAAATTAAATCCTTGTCGTTTTTCTCAGTTACACTTTTGTTAACTGCCTTATGTAGAATAAAGTTTTACCAAAACATAAAACTTAAGTGAGTATGGTTTAGTGACTACTAATTGAAAAGATATAAAATATGTCAAATCTGAAGGTATGTTCTTCAGGTTTTGTCTCGGGTAATATAAACACTTACATGTTGGGTTAGTGGAAAAGTGGATCATTTGCATGCTTTGTCAAAAAGGATTTTAACTTAAAATCGAAATTTTCACATTGCTTTTTGACAAAACTTCAAAGCAACACATGTTTCAGTTTAAAATAAACTCTTTTTGCTTACATTTTTTAACATTAAAGTATAGTGGTGAAAACCAAAAGTGTAAAAGACATGAAATGCCTATCTAAAACTAATTATGTGTATATATGTAGCCCCATATTATTGATCTAATTACATAAATAATAATAAAAGTCAGTTTAAAGTGTAAGAACTAATAAGAAGGATATTAAAATATTGTCAGGGCTGCTTCTCTACAGTTCTACCGTAATAGTCATGTCAATTATCGTATCAATCATAGCAAAACTGCTGCGCCAACTATGAAAATTACTGCTTTAACCACAGTAACAATTTTTTTAAATAATATAAAGAAAAATCAATAAAAGGGATTCTTTGGAATTTTAAAGATTCGGGCCTTAATTCTTGTCTCTATGACACTCTCTCCTTTCGCTTTCTCTCTTTTTCTTTTTCCTTTTTCTTTTTATCTTTTTTTTTCTCGATAACACTGTCAAATTGAATTTATACGAGAAATCGTAACAAAATTAATAAACTAGAAAATATATTTATACTTTTTCAAGATGAAAGTATGCAATTTAATTAAATTACCACACAAGGTAAAAAATAGTTTTATCGTAGTTTACCTACAATTTGAGTTGAAGAATTGTTATTTTTTTTTGTTTTGTTTGGTAGTAACTATGATTTATTTTTGAATGGGGTCGAATAGCTTTGAGAAAAATAACGATCAAATATATTTTGAAAGTTCTGGTTATCAAAGACTGTATTATTTATATGCTTTTTGCGATGCATGCTATGAACTTTAACTTTATTTTTTTCCTTTATCTGATCAAATTTGTCTTGGCTTTCTTTTTGTTTCTTTTCTTTTAATGTTTTTGTTCTTTCCGCAAAAAAAAAAACAAGATAATTTATTTGAAGCATATAAATTCTCTGGGAAATTTATATTAATTTGATTTTTGGAAGTATATTTCTATTATCGTGGTAGTACTAGTACGGTCTCTGAATGTCTCTACCATGGGAAGCAAATCTTGTCCTTCTAAACGCTTTTCATCGTTTGTGGAATAAGTTTGTTCTTAGCGTTGAAATTATATTATACGTTTTCGAGTAGTTTTTATTTGAATAATTTGATTACGATCTTTAAATCTTGAAACACGTATAGAAGGATGTGTATTTGTATGTATGTATATATATTCTCAGACGTGTGGGTAAGAATCTTCCAACTACATCATATCTCACGTGGATAATTCATCATTTGTTACGTTATCTAACTAATAAATATGTCTTTTTATCATAGTCGTATAGATTTTTGTTGTCACAAGTATTTCTATTTAAAAAATTTAAAATAATTATTTGAGCATCGTGTGTGTGTGCGAGGCACTGCGGCTCATTGTTGCCTCGTATCCCACTAACCTTACGCAATCAGTGCCATTAATGAGGTGTTTATTACATTATTACCTCACCTTTCACTTTAAAGCTTGGTAAATGATTAAATGTTGACAAAAATAGTTTTCTGTATTTTAGAAAATGGAAATTTAGAGATGGGAAAGATTGTGATTAGTTTACATTTGATAGTTATTGTTACTAATGCAACATAAATAAAAAACATAATAATTGACCTCACCGTTATATAATATATTATCTTTTGAATGATCATGAGTTAAAGATCATGGTTAAGATTTTCCTTTTTTATGAGTATCAAAACCAATAAGGAGAACATGATAAATTATGTGTGATATAAAAGATAATAGCATGGTAAAAAAGTTCTTAAGAGGTAAAAAAAAAATAGTGCAAAATCAAATATTGTAGATTGTTTAATTGATTTGCTTGGTGATGTTTCTTTTTGAATTGGTCTCTAACATTTTATACATGCATCTATCTACCTTGACTAGGGAGACTAATTGATATTTCATATATTTACTCAACCTCTAGTTTTGATTCACATTTGTAAGATGTATCATACATACATGATCCATCGACCAAAGATAATATAGGTCACCACCAACATCATATGCAAATCCATGATCTATCTTCTTTTCTTTTACTTTACATTTCTCACTTTTCATAGTCAACATTATGTCACTGAGCAGCAAAGAGAGCATACCAGCTCATGCTTACAGATAACCATGTTAGTCTTCAAATGACAACGAAAAAACTAGACACTTGAGAGATGTACATATACTTAAACCATCTTGATCAACCCAAATATCTCTAAACTGTGCTTGTAATAACATTTTTTTTTAAAAAAAAGCATTTAATATGTTTCAATTCTCAAAGCAAAAAAAAAGTTTCAATTGATGTAACTCATTTGAAACAATTTACTTAGCTAACAAAGCTAGTTTATAAATTTTCTAGGCGCCATTCACTCCAATTCATTTGATTTCCAACATTATATTATAAGTAAATTTCTAAATGTTTTTCCGATAATTATTAGTTTGTTGTTGATAAAATTTGTATATTTTAAAAATAAAAATAAAAATAAAAGTATGGAACATATTGGATCAAAGGTAAAGGAAAAAAAGAAGAATGTAATGATTACAAGAGAAATAATGAGTTGGAAAATGACAATCAAAATAAACCTTTTTGGCCCACAACATTCGACAACTCACAGAAATCAAAGGCTTTTTGATTTTCCCAATTTTTATCAAGCAGAAGAAAAAAACAGCCCAACTTATTTTCACTTTTTTTTGTATTTATAAAAACTCAAAAAGATTTATTATTTTACATAAAAAGCCTCTATTTTGGACCCAACATGCTTCTGTATGTCATTCTATTCACATTTATGAAAGTCTCTTTACTTCCTTTCTTACTCAGATACTCTTTTAAGTTTTAAATAATAATTGCCCATGTATAATATAACTTGTAATGTACATATCTAGGGGTGGGCACAAGCCGAGTATTCGGTATTTTTGGTATACTTGGTACTCGGCTTGGTTTGTACGAGTATTCAAATTTTGGACTTGTACTTGGTTTGTTAATAACGAGTACTTACAGTTTCAAGTACTTGCGAAAAATTGATGGACTTGCAAGTTACTTGCCTTATTTTATTACTTGTTACTGGTAAATTATTTGCAAATTACTTGATAAGTATTGATAAAACATTGATAGTTATTTAAAATTTAAAGGTAAATAAATTTGTTATATATATAAATAATATGTCATTGTTTTTGTTGTGTCTTGTTTTCTTGTATTTTAGTCATTCGTGAAATAGATTATATTCAAGAAAAAAACTTAAGATGTTTATATAAATATATCACTTATGTTTGATTTACTTATAAAAATTGAAATATAAACAAGTTGTTTTACTATGATTTAGGAAATTATATCCTTGTTCATTAACAAAAACGAGTAATAAAACAAACAACGCCAAATGATTAATTTTATTTTATTATTTTATAATTGTAAAAGTTTAAATAAACTATTTAATATACGACTTGATTAGAACAAGTATTCGACTTTAAGGATCTTGTACCAATCAAGTAACGAATAGGAAGTAAGTAACAAGTAATTGTTGTCACTCATCAAATACATAAATTTTAATTAACTAATTAAATAGATACTAAGTATTTAATAAACCAAGTAATATATAACAAGTAACCGAACACATAAATGATAACAAGTAACAAACCAAGTAACGAGCCAAGTAGTTAAAAATAAAAATGAACTTGGTACTTGACTAATAGAATTTGATTACCTACGAGTAAACAAATCCTTTCAAAAATATAAATAATATTACAAGTATTATAATTATAATTAACTTAATTGTTTTTTTTGTGAACATCTATTTTCAAAAACTTGTTCGGTGATTTTTTTTATTTTGTTGTTTATTAGAGTGAGGAATCCCAATAAAGCAGGGGACTCTTTATTGTTTTAGCATGTTACTAAAGCAAGACAAGAAACGCACCCAAAACAAGACAAATTTATAGTCTTTGCTTTATTACAAAGTTTTTGCGTCTTAAATGATTAATTGTTCCTAAATTTAACTAACGATGAATAACTAATTCATTATAAAATAATTTTACTAACATTTTCTACACATGGATTTAAATCCGGTCATGTTTTATTTTGATGCTGGAAAAAAATACTATACTATATTATTATGATTAATGGATCTAGAAGGTCTCATTTTTATCAAAAGGATGGCATTGTGGATCCAATAAACGCATATATCAAAAGTATCGAATATATCTATCTGGATATGGTTCTAACCTACAAAACGAGCCTACACATTGCCATGAAAATCAGCAGCTATTTTAGTATAGCAGGAATCCTCAAACGAAGAGAAATACAAAAGGCAAAGTTGAAAAACTAAAAGGATTACATGTCTCAACGTGGATCCGGTTTTGCAGATGACAAGTTCGAGTTTGATCTTGACAACTACAAACACACAAAGATGTTAATAAGAAATGAGATAAATGGAACGATTATACAATGTCTGAAGTGTATGTTCACATAACAAATACTTTTAAAGCTTTAGAATCTGAAACAGTTTTGAAATGTTAACAAGTCAATGTATTCAAACTGTAGAGTGTTTTCTAAGTTGACAAAAAAAAGTTTCGGTCAAAGAAACAGCACGCTGTTTGATTTCAAATATTACAAACACCACACATTTTCTTTACTTCGACTTGTGTAAAGTTTCTGTATATGTACATGTGAATAAAAGTTTTTTGAAACGATTCAAATCAAAACATATTAGTGAAAAGAATAGGAATCATGATACTGACACCAATCGTTTGCTTCTGAAGTAAAATAGAACCAATAATAATATACTAATACTAAAGACTACATTATCCTTTCCTAGGTACTATTACTTGTACCATTACACCATCTTCTCCCTCTAACCATATATGAATATCACTTACAAGAGTCAATACATGCTTAGTTTTTTGGTGGACCCCACACGCTAAGGCAAAAAACTCCGTTGCCGGGACTCGAACCCGGGTCTCTCGGGTGAGAGCCGAGTATCCTGACCAGCTAGACTACAACGGATTTTGTTAACAACGTGAAACAACACGTATTAATATGAATTCCGAAATAATTAGTAGCAAAGTTTCTGCAGCACAGTAGCACACTATTAACCACATAGACTAAAAGGAAGTAACACTTGATAGATGATACAAAATAACAAATATAAATTGAAACAGAATTTGATTGTTGAAATATCTAATGGAAAGGAACAAAAGGGAGCTCAAGTACCTCTTCTGAATCAATATCAATAAACCTTTCCCCAAGCTTTATCAAATCCAGCATAGCCAAGATCAGTGAGTCCATTTAGGACAAGATCATTGAGCATATTTAGGTACAGATCATGCTTGTAGAAGTATGGGCATGCAAATAGTTTTGAGGGCTCTGTATGATGATCATCCCATGCTCAGCTTTAGCCTTCTGCTTTGTATCTCCTTTGTACTCTTTGAATACAACAGCATACTCTTGCATCCTTCAGTTTCATTCAATGCAACACTTTTGTTAACAACCTAGAGCTTGCGTCAACTTTTTGATTCTTCTCCAGCAATCTATAGCAATAATAGTTCCCCCCTGGGAGTGTCAAAAGGCTGTTTTAAGTTGTAGCTACTGGTTTTCAATCAGACGTGATCAGATGTTCAGAGTCTGATAATGAGATTATGATCTCATATACTATGAAATGTTGTTGGTATGCTTATTGTAAGAAAATGTAAATTGGTAAATATTTGGTTTCTCAATTACTCTTGTTTGACAACATGTAATTTACCAACAGATGATAAACAATGGTCACAACACATTAACCAGTGTTCTGTTCATGAGTGAGAGACTCTCCATGCTGCTTTTTCTTATTACTACTTCCACATGTTCTGTTCATGACTTCTTGATGTTGCTGAACTTGTTCACATGAAAGACATGGGTAAGCTAAAGAATATGTTTAGCCGATGAATTGTCCATTTGAATCCCATGGCCGAGTTTCAAAAGACTTCCCAATGATGCTTCGTTTGTCACTCACAGTTCCTTCTTCTGTTTGGTACTCTGGAAAGTAATCAATGAATGTTTTTGTGCCCATCTCATTCACCCCATTGAACAGAAAATCTCTCAGCAACTCCTGATTTAATTTCAAATATCATTTATTAACAACATCTTCACAAGGACAACAAGTGAAACCACTAATGAGATACCTTTGCCTTTGCTTCACCAAGTAGTTTTCTAAGAAGACCATGTCCAGGATCCTGTCAACACCAGACAAAGATCCACTGTAACAACATTACCGATACAATGTCTGTTTAAAAGGAAAGTAATCACCTTTTGTGCTCGCCATGTCAGGTACTTGTGCTGTGCTTCACAGTTGGCTCTCACCTGAGACGGCTCCATCTCCTCCTTCACTTGGATTGTCATCTCAAGCCATGCCTTTAGGGTAAGAGAATCGATGTTTGACTGTTAAACATGAGCTTTTAGCCAGTAGCACACAAATTCTGAGTATACCTGATAGTATTCGAGGAACGCAGAGAACAAAGCCTTATGCTTTTCTTGGCTAGACGAAAATCTAGTCCACATCACCAAAGGTGAAAAAAACTTTATGGATTCACCAGTTAGTTTTCCTCCCCAAGGGAAAATCTGCAAGAAACCTCAGATTACTCCATCTGTATGATGATTACTTCATACACACACATACAGTTGAGTAACTTAATGTTGCTCACCTCATCATATTTGTGGTATATGGACATAATGTTTTTGTAATACTTGTCTTGGTAATCCGTCTGGTCAGTCAACTGATGCAAAGGATTCAGGTCCCTAGCATATAGTACGCCTTTGAACATCAAGTCTCCATCTTTGGACAACATAGAGATGATTAACTCCAAGCATAACTAGAAATTCAAAGAAGAAGATAACTTACAGCACCACTATGTTGGTGTTGGCAGATGTGAAGAAGTTAGCACAGAATATGGGCGTATCATACTCAGGCTCCATGAAACCAGCAAAGTCAAACACCTACAGACCATAATACCCAAAAAGGGGGAACACTAGAAGCAATCATAAACTAGAAACATGTTTTCTCACCATCATTAGAAGGTCCTATCAACAGAGATCATACAAAGCAAATTTGTACACAGATACTATTGGCTTTAAATTTTCAACAATAATAACAATACCTGCATTGTCTCGTTTTCGATGGCCATGCTCCGCAAGAGTCTAATCTTTGGAGATTTGAAAGCAAGCATTTGAAGTTGGGTTTTCCCATCCAGTCCTGTCATGCTACTATACCTTTCCTGAAAAATAAATAAGCAGCCTTTAGCAGTCAAGCTTTCTTAAAATGGAAAAGGATCAGTGTTTAAAGACAAATCAGTTCCATGTCTACTCTTACGATATGCATAAGACACATACATAATACCACATGGAGATTCATTAGTTTATTATGTGTTATACAAATGTCACAGCTATAAATAATTGAATCAAGACTGGCTTCACTAGAACCTTTGATATACTCATATAGATAAACAAGACAGCTAAGGATGTTCGCCACCACGTTATATACTTGCCTTATTTTGTCCAAATGACAACTCAAGCTCAATTCACCATAAAGTCAATGTATTTCCTCATTACACTACACTAACACTTGCTTTTATGCAATAATCGAAGTCAATGTAATTGCAAACTCTACCTGGAGAGGTGAAGGCTCAAGAACGAGCCTCTTCCTTGTTTCTTCCAGAGCAGACTCGGCGAACTCCTTATACGAAACAGCAGAGACTCTGAAAGAGAATCTTTGAGATCTCCTTCTCAACGTGAGATTGGTGTTCTTAGAGATTAGTACAGGAGGGCTTGCTGCCTTAAAGCACGACCCAGTTGAAGATCCTAACTCCATTGATAAAGCTAATTTACAACACTCAACACAAGAAAGAGTGAAACTTTTTTTGCTCTGTCACATTCCTGTGCTCTGGTCAACTCTTAAGATCGATATTGAACTGCTGATAAAGGAGGAGACGAAGTGGATATTACAGTTATAGGATATATAAGCAATACATGTTATGGGCCGCCGGGCCTGGATTTGGGCCTTAGTCTACTTGGTTTTTTCTGGAACACAGGTTATGATTCTATTAATTACGGACTGCTTATAGTTTCCAGAGATTATTAACTAAATCAACTATCATAAAAAGTTATAAAGTTTTGCTAGATAATATATTAAGAGACACTTTAGTTTATATCAAACTGGTTTAATGGCCTTTTGGTTTAAGAGCGGAGTATTGAATATTATCAAGAACACAAGAGACGGAAACGTTTCCAACTAAAAAGACAATGGCATAAATCTGAACTTGTCAAAATCAAGAAAACTGAAAACATCGTAATACAAACGCATCGACAAAAACGTAACTTTGATAGATATATTAATCTATTCATCACCGAACATATCGAAACCACCATAGTCTTCTTCATCTGATTCCTCCACCACTTCCTTCTTCTCCTCTACCTTGGCAGCTCCAGCTGAAGCACCACCACCTGCATCTGCAGAAACTGCAGCTACAGCAACAGCAAACTTGCTAGGATCCTGCATTTCCCAATTATGCCCCGAGTGTTAGCATCAACACAAAAACACTTCAATATCACATTAAAACCTGCACAAATATGATGAACTAACCTTCAAGAACTCCTTGACCTTCTCTGCTTGCGGGAAAGTGTACTCAGTGGCAACAGAGATAGCCAATGCGTTCTTGTACGCATTGATGAACATATGCGGGGCAGCGGCAAGTGTGGGGTAAGAGATGGCTAGTGCCAAGGAAGTGACCATGGAAATACCAGCAGCAAACTTCTGGACAAGGTCATCTTCTGTAAGATCAAGAACCTCTGGGCTGAAGACTGATCCATTGTCATAAACAGACTGGACAACAAGACCGTACGAAAACGGTCTGATGCCGAGCTTGGCTAGAAGGGCGGCCTCAGAAGAACCGACCTTGTCACCTTGCTTGATGAGCTCAACAGGGGTGATAATTTCGACTGTACCCTTGTTAATCTTAGTTGGGATGTTGAGAACCTACAAATCACAAAAAACATATTTGAGTTAATAAAAAACTTCAGCAAGTCAGATTATTACAAGACATGATGATTAACCAAACCTGGAAGAAAGATGTCTGGGATGGATCTAAACCGGTGTTTCCAGGCTGGACAACCACATCAATTGGGGCAACCAAACCCACACGCGCAGGAGCACCAACCTGTTCATATTACAAAAGAGACATGTGAGAGAGAGTTCCACCTCAATCCAACCAAAGTGAGAGAGAATCACATATTTACACAGTAATCACTTTAGCTACACATACTATCAAGAACAGAGCTATCATTTTTCATGAACTAACATCTATATGTAAAACTAAACTAATATAAGCAGACATGTAATTAAGAATTAATTCATGTATAATGATGCAGTAATTATTTTAGCTACACATGAAATTAAGAGAGAGCTATGAACAGCTATATGTGAAACTAAACTAATGTAAACAGACATGTAATTAAGAACTCTTTCATGTAGGATCATGTTGAGGGAGAAGACAGTAATCATTTTAGCTACACATGCTATTAAAACAGATCTGTGCTAAACTAAACTAATATAAGCATAAATGCAAGTAAGAACTCATTCATGTATAATCAACTTGATGCAAGACAGTAATAATTTTAGCTACACGTACTATTAAGACAGTAAACAGAGTTATCGAACAGCCAAGAAACATGCAAGTAAACTCAATCCTGTCTATAATGATTAAAGGCTAAAACCAAACCTTGTACTTGGCAACTTCCTCGCTCACTTCCTTGAGGTCACCCTTGGTGAAGATCAAACCAACGTTTCCCTAAACACAAAACACATAACCATCTCAATAAAAATCTAACCTTTCGAATAAAAATTGAAACTTTACACAACCATAAGCACCGAGAAGATCTGAAAATGCGAATCGAACCTGAAGGAGGGGCATAAGATTGAGGATTCCAGTGTTTCCGGTATTCTCTGCGTGAATCTTAACCGAACGTTTCATCATAGTGTTCTTCCCCATGAGCACCACTGAGTCTCCACGAAGACCCTTCCTGATGTTCTGTAGCTGAGTCGATCCAACGTTATCGGCAGCAACGACAAGGATCTGAGTGAACTCGTCGATGAGCTGACATAGCTTCGCGTCGTACGCGATCTTCTTCTCCGCCTTTGTTGCCTTCACCATTGTTGCTAGCTCACAGGATAAGCCTCACTTTCTCCTCTTGTCGATAAAAAAAAGTTCGGCGGTGTGAGGAAGAAACTAGGGTTTTGGTTTCATTTTATACTAAAGCTAGGGTTTCTTATAAACGACCTGAATCTAACGGTTCGTATCTGTTTACTTAGTTACTGATCTGACGGCTCTTGTTTAGTTTAATGATATTGGGCTCTTATTTTAGTATTGTTGGGTCAAGGTGGAGTTTGTAGTTGATAAAAGGCCTAAGTAGGCCCAATTAGTCCAATAAAATTTCCCGCTAAAGCTGAAACTGATCGCTTCCGATACAAGGAAATTACTTAAATCTCCCCCATATAAGATAGAAAATTAATGGTAAGGGTCATAAGGGTGAAAGGGTAATTAAGGTAAAATAAAAAGACTCGAAAGCACTCGCCACATCTAATATAGAAGAGCGAGCGTGTCTTTCACGCGACCGACCAACGCTTTACAGTTAAGACGATCGGAGACGACGGCGATGGTGGGTGGCAGAGGAGATGGCTATGGCGGCGGAAGGGGAGGTAGAGAGCGAGTGAAAGTGGCGTGGTCGTCGGAGGAAGACGTGGTGTTGAGTAATCTGGTAGAGAAGTTTGGAGCGAGGAACTGGAGCTTGCTGGCACGGAGTGTTCCTGGTCGTACAGGGAAGTCTTGCCGTCTTCGGTGGTGTAATCAGCTCGATCCTTCTCTTAAACGCAACCCTTTCACTGGTACTTCTCTCTCTTTGCGAGTCTTCGATTTTGAATTGGGATTTGATTTTCAATTGAATTGTTCATTTCCTTTTGAGGTTTTGATCACAAAATAGGTGAATTGATGAATCTAGGGTTTTCATATTAGCTCCGGAATGACGGAATGTTATACTATTGATCGATCATAGTTGCTTGTGAAATTGAAGGAAAGTGAGCCTTGCCTGGTTCTTAGCTGCGAAATCATTCGTCTGTTTCAGCGGAAACTAAATGAATTTGAAAAGGAGTAACCTTTGGATCTGTGAGTTTGAAATAAAAAAGTAATCTTTGATTCTTGTGGTTGCTTGTATGCATGTAAAAAGCAACTGAGCAGCCGTTTCAGTGTAAACTGTAAAAACCTGGAAAAGAGTAACCTTTGGATCTTTGTTTCTGAGTTAGGTTTTATTTGAAGATAGTATCTTTGCTTGGCTATAGTTTTTTTTGTTGTTGTTTGTATTTGGCGTGGCGTGGTACTGGCTAAAAGGTTGTGCGTTAGTTGATTGTTCGCAAGTTTTAGTTATATTAGTGTCCACTTTATGCTCTGGTTCAATAACATTTCATCAGTAACACTTCTTTGTCTATGTGTTTTAATCTTTTATAAAGAGGTAGAGGATCAGGCTATCATCAGGGCACATGGCATCCATGGAAACAAATGGTCTGTAATCGCTAAGCTCCTCCCAGGAAGAACAGATAATGCTATCAAGAATCACTGGAACGCCACTCTAAGTCGTCGATGCATGGAGGTCGAAACGCTGTCGACAAATATAGCCTCTACAAACTTAGTCTTGGAAGAAGTTTCTGGATTTGACAGAACGATGAATACAATCGCAGCATCTTCAGAAGGAACTTTCTCTTCAGGCGGTGGTGGCCATATAACTACTCCATTTGTATCTTCAGACGGAAAAGAAGCCACCTCCATGGACATATCTGAAGAACAATGCACAGACAAAACGGACATAGAAGGCATTTCTAGGCAAGAAGGTAATAATGATCCTCCACCCCTCTTCCGCCCTGTAGCCAGGCTCAGTTCTTTTAATGCTTACAATCACATGGAAGGATCCTCCTTTCCGCATAGACAAGAAGAAACTAAGTTCCAATCATGTAAACCAGACAAGGCAATGCTAAGATTGCTTGAAGGAGCTAACAGCGAACGGTTTGTGCCTCTGAAATGCGGAAGTGGGTGTTGCAGCGACATTCCTGTTGACATATCTCAGAAAAACTCATTGTTGGGTCCAGAGTTTGTGGACCACTTAGACCCACCAACGTTCCCGGGCTATGAACTAGCTGCTATAGCAACGGATATAAGCAGCCTCGCTTTTTTGAGAAGCGGTTTAGATATTAGCAGCGTGAGGGCAATGGAAGAAGCGGCTGGTCGGTTAAGGCATCAAGGCTCAAGAGGACATCGAGATAATTGTCTTGTATCTGAACGAGGAAAGAGCATAACCAATGTCCTGTCGACATAAACATGGCAGAACAGATACATAGCGACTTATAATTTTCTTCAAAATTATATACTATTTTTTTTGTTGTGATGTAATTTAGTAGAAATAGTTTCTGTAGTTATGAAATTGACTCTTTTGAACTTGTATGGTGTCTGAGTTCACCTTATCATGATGGTTGTGTTCACCTTTGGAACATTGGTTTCACAACAAGCCTATAATGATGCTTAATATCAAAAACACTCCTAATTAGTGTGAATATGTAAGAAAAAGAAACACAATCTCTGTTGCTGTTGTTGCAACTCTAATAAGCTTCGAGAGAAGAGCCATGTCTAAGTGCTTCTTTAGCTTCAGCTATCATCCCAAGCTTTAAGAGACAAGCCGCTTGTAAGTAGAGAGCACTTGAACACTCTGGCGAGGCAACCTGAGCTTGCATCGCATCGGTTAAAGCCTCACTGAACATATCGCTCATTAGGTAACATAGAGACCTTCTGGTTAAAACTGTTGGTGATAACACTGATGCTCCACTCAAGAACTGTTCATACAAAAATGTCATATCTTTGTAAATAATGTATACAATAAAAGGTTTCTCGGTGATTTACAATGATACCTCTGTGTAGAATTCTATTGCAGCTTCAAAATCCTTAGCACGGAATGCAACATCTCCATGCTTCTTGTAATCTGTATTCTCTTGCATTCCACCCATCCACATTTCGAATGAGAACTGCAATATATTTTTGTAACATTATATTGAGAGGTATCAGGAGATTATGTGTCTCACAAAGATATATATATACCTCATTTGCGGCCACCACATCATCCTCTCCATATCCAAGTTTCTCTAGCAGTTCATGTATGACACTTAGATCCAATCTCCAGCATGCTTCTCCAAAAGGGGTCAAGCGCATTGGCTTCTTCTTTGTTGCAGGTTTAGTGTATGGTATAGGTAGAGCCTGTCATTATTAAATGTCATGTCATGAATACATAGGAAAGGCTTAAAAAAAACTGAAAACATTTGAAAGAATCAATGTGGTAAATGATCACTTACAGGGATTTTTTCCACTTTGGCGTTTGGACAAGACTCAGATAGTTTCTCAAATCTTGAAAGAGCCAACATAAGAAGCTTTATGCTTGGCCTCTCGTCTGGTTCAAGACGCAAACAGCGGGTAGCTAGGTGGATTAGTTCTGTCCTGTCCTCATCAGAGTACTGGCCGTCCAGAGCTGAATCCATTAGCACCAAATAGTTTTTGCCACGGAACAGATCAAGTGCCTGAGACTTACAAATAAGCTAAGACACACTAATAGCAGACAGTTTGCTCAGTAAGAAGAAGAAAGTTACATGGTTTGGTGGAATATGTTTGCCACTCATAAGATCTAGTAGCAAAGTCCCAAAGCTGAATATGACACTCTCTGGTACCACAGTACCTAGCAAAGTTACACATAGAAGTTAAATACTGAATATTTCAGCTGAAGAAGTTTACAAATGTTTACCAAGATGCAAATATTCAGGAGGAGCAAATGCCAAGTTTGTGCTGTAGCTCTTCCCTTCTCTGTTACTCTTCATGAGGCCGAAGCAAGACAGCCTTGGATTCCCAACCTGTTTCAAACTCTTACATAAGTTATGGTAATGATCACTTATGAAAACCTAAGTGGAAAGTATTTAAACCTTATCAAACAATATTCTGTAGGTGTTAAGATCATGGTACAAGTCTATTCCTCTATCATTACAGTAGTCCAAGGCTCTCGCAGTATATAACGCAACCTTCAACCTCATTTCCCATTTCATTGGTCGTTTCTCCCCTGCATAAACCATTTTTATAGTCAAACATGTTGAGTTTTGATTAAACACAAATGAAACTCTTATGGTTGACTCTCTTACAGTGGAAGAGATGCTTTGCAAGTGTTCCATTGGGCATGTACTCAGCAACAAGAAGCCTCTCGTGACCCTCTGCGCAACAACCAATCATGTTGGCCATATACTCACTCCTACACCTCCCCACTGCTTGTGCATCTTCCTGAAAATACAAAAAAAAAAAAAAAAAACCATATTCAATAAACTCAGTTGTGTTACAGATCAAGCCAGTTCTCACCCAAGTAGAATGGGAAGAAATGAGGACTCTAAGGCCGGTCCTTGGGACAGCCGAACAAAACATCAGCCTTGGTCCCTAAATTTTAGATACTTAATATCTATGGGAAGAAGTGAAGCCAAGACAGAGACTCCAAGGCCAGTCCAATGGACAGCCGAACAAAACATCCGTCCTGGTCCCATATTTTAGGTACTTAATATGAATGGATCATTCGGCCCCGACCAAAACCATCCAAAACATATATATGTAAATCATTCAACTATTAACTCGTAATTGTTTCAGACCCCATAAAGCTCAAGACCGACCAGAGACTCTAAGCCTTAATTAAAATCACTTGAGAAATCTTATGTATAGTCAAAGCCTAGACTAAGTTTCTAAGACCGGTTCTGGGTACAGCCGAACAAAACATTTGTCTTAATACCATATATTTAATATGAATGGATCATCGAGCTCCAAACCATCCAATACATATATATATGTATAGATCACTCTACTCTTAATCCGTAAATCTCAGAACAGGCCCAGAGACTCTAACCCTTAAAGGCATATCAAATAGTAAGGTTAAGGACGAACGATAAACTTGGAAGGATCAGGCCAAGAAAGCTTTTGAAACCGCTTCACGGCGATCTTTCTGCCGCCATTGAGCCTGCCTTTGTAGACGATGTTAGGAACCCTCTCATTATGCTCCGACACGATGTTGTCGGTGGAGAATCCGTCAGTAGCTAATCTCAGCTGTTCCAAGCTGAACACAGCGAAACTAGGACATGATCGGTTCTCAGCTACTCCGTCCTTGTCTTCGTCGTCGTCGTTGTCATCGACGAGTGTGGGTTTAACCGACGGAGACCGAGAGCGACGCCAAGGTTTGGAGCAAATGCAACCCATCGCCGGCAAATGGAGAAAGACAGCACGAGTTTACTTCTTTTTTTAAAGTGTGTGCTTCGTGAAACTCCCGCGCGCCTACGGGAATAATCTAGCTGGATAATATTTATTTATTTTTTCTTGTAGTGGAACATTAAATAATTTTATATCTTAAATTAAATAGTTGATGAACAATAGTATATGATGTCACTTCTGAAAAAATCAACGTGGTTTCATATTATCAAACATATGTTAAAATGTCAACAAGGTCGTGCTGTGTTTTGAAGAATTTAGTATGCTAGCTTGCTCCATACAGTTTCTTCATTTGAGCATGAAACATTACTCATAATTGTTGAGTTTCATCTTCATTTTATTCTCTAATGGATAATCACTTAGTTCTATAATTTAATTATAAACAGAAGGATGTCAAAAGAGTATAAAATGAAAAACATATTATCATTAAATCAATTTATTTTTTTAGGTTCTACCACAGCTTTTCAAGATTGGAAGTGTAACATCCATCCATCCACTTTAGTTCAAAAAAAAACATCCACTAGTCCTAATCCATCCTCCATGCTGTACTTGTAAACAATCATTTATCAAAAACAACTTCATAATGGGGCGCTCGTTTATATGAACTATATACTAAAATAAATAACATTACATAATGTTTCATATACATATTTAAAAAAAAACTCCATGGATCTTGATGGAAAAAACACCTACATGGATCTACCTAGCCTCTTTTTCTTGGTCAATTAGTTTTTGATCAATCTAGCCTCTAGTTTTTCTTTTTTGGAAGAAAGTCTCAGAAAGTCTTGGAGCAAAAGTCATACATTGAAGGGCGCCTACATTGAATACATGCACCACACTTACTAGCATAAAACATAAACAATGATCATGTTAATGGGCCTAAGGTTACAAATAATGGTGGGCTCTAATGCAAAAGCCCATTAGTTTTATCCTGAGTTATGAAGTCCCTCTTGAGCTTTCTTCCTGAATGAGATTTCATTTTTGATTATCATCTAGTCGATTCCTTCTTCCCATGGCGCTTCATGGGTCTGGATCTTTATGCAAAGTAAGCTACTCTTTCTCTCGTTGAAGCTCCCTTCTGCATACATTTCGTATGTAATCTTGTAAAGCTAGATGCTTTATGTTCATGTGCATCGTTATTATGATCTTGTTTAGTGCTGAGAGTTCTTATACTAAGATTAAACCTTAGAGGAGATTCGAATCGAACATTTTAGCTTGTTTTCCATCAGAAAGTATTTAACTTTCAATCCGGCGATGCAGTGTCTTCTTAAAGATCCAAACTTTAACATCTGTTGCTTCCTGATAGGTTTCAAACACAGTAGAGATCACTTCTCTGTTTGGTGGTTTCGTGAGGCTACTTCACTTGCCTAGGTCTTATCCTAAACACTGCAACACGGTTTCAGCTAGCTATACATTCGGGTTTGGTCCTCTCAAGCTGCACAACAATGGTTCGTTCTTAGTATTACTCTTACAAGCTGTGGTCAGTTTGATTTTAGTTGGAGCATCTTATGTCTAAGAGACAGTTAATTTTGGTTAAGACCCGTTTCTTAGTCTTGGTTCTGTTTGATGTTAGTGTGTACTCTATTTGGAAGCAGGCTCTCGTCTAAGCCCATGTCGTGTCAAACGTGAAGACAATAACCAAACAGCAGTTTTTGAAAGCGTATCAGTGGATGAGAACACGTTGAAGCAAGATCTCCAGGCTGCGATACATGAAGAAAACTACGTGGAGGCAGCTAAGATCCGTGATAGGCTGAAAGAGCTTCAAGAAGACAACAAAGCCTCTGTTTTGTCTGCTAACACTCGGTTCTACCAAGCTTTCAGAAACGGGGACTTAGCTGAGATGGAATCTTTATGGTCCAAATCCGGAAACCCCTGTTGTGTCCATCCAGGAGCTAAAGGGATAACAGGGTATGATGACGTGATGGAGAGCTGGGAAGTTGTGTGGATGAACTACGAGTTTCCCTTACAGATTGAGCTGAAAGATGTTGAGGTTCATGTTAGAGAGGAGGTAGGTTATGTAACGTGTATGGAGTTTGTGAAGACCAAAGGGAGTAGTAGCTGGGGAGCTCAGTTTGTGTCAAATGTGTTTGAAAAGATCGATGGGCAATGGTTTATATGCATTCACCATGCTTCTCCTGTTGATATCTGATCCAATAACCATACACAAGTTCTAACGTTTTGATGTTGTGTTTGTATTCTGTAACAATCAGAGGCTTCTAGATATACCAAATCATGAAGGCATATTATGAAATGGAGAAAGATGCTCTCTTATTATAACCAAGACCTTATCAAAATCACAAATGAAAAGAAACCTTGAAACAGACAACCAAATCTTCACAACATATCTCAAAGCTCATCTCTCTTGATCATGGATGGACGAACACCTTCACTTAAGAACTCTTTGTAATACTTTCCTGATTCTTTCTCATGTCTTGTGAGGTTGTTTTTGAAGTCAATGTAATAGAGTCCAAACCTGTTCTTGTAACCATCTTGCCATTCAAAGTTATCCATCAATGACCATACAAAGTATCCTGTCACATTCACCTTGTCGATGCTGCATACATTACATGAATGGTTTCATTAGATTCTCCAAGACTATTGTTAGTTTTATCATATGAATAAGACTTACCAAATAGCTTCATGCATACTCAAAAGATGCCTTTGAATATAATATTTCCTGTTATGATCAGCTGTACCAACTGCAACTGAATCTGAATCCCCAAGTTCTTCTCCATATCCTAGAAGATAACATGAAGATCAATATATTTTATATTCATTCTTCAAGAAAAAAAACTAGCTAATTCAATAATCTCTAGTTACCGTTTTCCATGACCATAATCTCTGGGTTTCCGTACTTATCCTTGATGTACTTTAAAAGATTTCTAAAGCCTCTTGAGTATACATTCAATGCAGCGGTCAGAGGCTGAATTACAAAAGAGTTGGAAATGTTATGTCATTGGAAAAAATGTATAATATTTTTCTCAATACACTATTATTAAAATGCATACCTTGCTACCAATGCTGAAGTTTTGGGCATTCTTACCTGAAAATAATTAAAATACATTTTGATTAGTACCAGCACTACAAGAAAATAGCCAAATATTGATAAAATGTCATCGGATTTTCGTCAAAAATATCCATTTGATTTGTTGGCATTGGTTTTCTTGGTTTGGTTTCAAGTAAGGGGAAAAAATAAACTTACTTTCCCAGTTAATAAGAGAATCTTGCATCCATCTTGGTTTAGAATAATCTGGTTTCTCCAAATGGTTTGAGAACACTGAAGTATAGTAGTTGAGGCCGACGAAATCGGTAGAGTTTTTCAGTTTTGCTTTCTGTGCAGCGGTAAATTTAGGCAATCTATGTCCAACAATGTCTTTCATGATCTGTGGATAATCTCCATATGTAGTTGTGGCTAGATGCCTAGAAAATAACCAAATATATCATAAACAAAAAAAGTTATATAAGTATTTAGAATCATGGCCGATGTTAACTACTTACCATCCCAAAATAAATTCAAGTGCACGTTCTATGGACGCACCGTCCTGCGAATCAGCAAGATCATGTGCTTCGAACCAAGCCGGACTATGTGCGATACCAATCTTACCACCTTTACACTGTGGACATAAATATTAAGATTTAGATATAGAATACTATACTTATTTATAAATTAGTATTTTAAGACTGATTAACAAACTATGAGAAATATTATATAGACGATTCTAAGGCTTTTTAACATACCTTTTCGCATTGTCGGAAAGCTTCAACAGCTTCTGCATGAGAGTTGAGGAGATTGTGAGTGACGAGATAAGCCTCGTATCCTGATCGTCCATCGTGACATTCTGCTTTGACATACTTGGAGCAACGTCCTGGTGCTTTCTTGCCAACATCATAACCGGCATGAGAGAACACCCATGGCTCATTGAAAGTGATCCAGTGTTTCACTTTTCCACCATATTCTTGGAAAACAAAATCTGCATATTCCCGAAAATCTGTCCTGCATTTTTTGAAAAAATGATATTCAATTATTTAGTTTAACTATCACGTTGTGCAGTGGTTAATTGCTACTATGTGATTATAATATACACAAAACTTACACAATCCTTTGGCTTAAAAAGCCACCGTATTCGTCTTCTAGATCTTGTGGAGTGTCCCAGTGAAAAACAGTCACGAACGGGGTTATACCTAACCAAAACATAAAATATTAGAGACTATAATTAAGGATTATATAGTTTATGTGTATAAAATATTTTATTAAACCATTTTTGATAAGCTCATCGATGACATCGTGGTAGAATTTGACACCAGCTTGACACACTCCTTTCTCCTTTCTACCATCTGATAACATTGTTTAGTTTCATTAATATGCATACCAATTTTGACTAACACTAAATTAAATTAAGTTAAATTAAATTACTAAAGCAAAGATACTCACGAGGAAATATTCTTGGCCACGCGATAGACATCCTGAAGGCGTCTGTGTTTAGATTCTTCATTAGTTGAATATCTTCCTATAAACATTTTTTCAAACAAGACAAATTATCAAAACCTACTTGTAAAAAGAATAATTCATTTGTTTAATCTGTACTATTTTTTTACCTTATAACGATGAAAGAAATCAACGGCCACAGTGCCGTTATCGTTGTTGCATCTGGCTATAATTCATAAAATGATTTTAGATATTAATTAGTTAAATAAATAAAATATATGAAGTAAATGTAGAGATATTTACCTGGATATCTCGCACAGTAGATATCCCACAAGGCCGGTCCACGACAAGTTTCATTCACTGCACCTTCAACCTAATCACATAATGAAAATAGTTTGTTTACAGGGAAATGATTTAAAACATAGGTTAATTTACTCGATCTATACAATTTTTCTAAAGTATTTAAAGTAAGTATCATGGTAACTCACAAAGAAAGGTTTTAAGAACTAAAACCATGATTATTGTAAGTTTTTAAACTGAATATCTGTTAAGAAACTGTTTTTTAGTTTTTTTAAGAAAAGTTAAAAAACTGTTTCTTTAAAACTATGAAATAAGAAACTGTTTCTTAACTTTCTCTAAGAAACTCAACTTAAAAATCATGTATTAATCATGTCCTAACAAATAAAGAAATAAAAGACCAAAATTATTCATATTTTTAGTGGCAATGTTATATTTGTTCTGTAGTTTTCTATTATATATTTTTACGTATGGAATATTTTCACTAAGAATAGCATGTACAAAAACATATACTATATGAAACGCCAGTATTATATATAGTTGTATTAATATTATATATAGTTTTCTGGACGCGACTTGAGAAATGATAAGTTTGGATTCAACTAATCAGTCTATACGAATATTTTTGTTTGTATATATGAATTTTACTTTCTTAGATTCTTAATATTAACATAGTATATATGTGTGAGATAACTTATGGACAATATAAAATAATGTCAAGAATATTAATTCTTTATATAAAATTTGGTATTATACCTGATACGCTGCAGTGGCCGTGCCAAACAAAAAGCCTTCAGGGAAACTTGCCCGGCTTAGTTTGGTGGACGGCGGGCAAACCGGTCCATCGGCTGTAGCCGGAGAGACAACAATGGTTAGGAGCAAAAGCAGCCCCACGAGAGGAAACTTATGCAAAGCCATCTTTTACTTTAGCTTTTGTTTTCTTTGAGAGAATGTTTTGGATGGTCTTTGTACATCTAATTAAGTAGAGCTCTTATATAGAGATTTTGATTCACTAGCTGACCTCCTTTTTTATAGACTTTTAATATCCAACTAGGCCTCGTCAGTCGAGTTGAAACTCTATAGATCCGGATCGTATCATATTGGAATTACCACATGCATGGATATTGACATTAGCCTATATATTATTGTCTCTTTTTTTGTCCCTTCACAATATACTATTGTAAGTCAATTTGGACAACTTTTAATCAGTTCAAATTGTGACAATTCTACAAATCACACTAATATAAAATCTCCAGACAATGTTGAATTATTATAACTTGAAACATATAATAATAATAAATGAACTGCTTAGTTGATTTATAATATAATCATATTGAAAATTTTGTTTTTAATGATAGTAATGTGTCTTATGATATTTACACAATCAATTTTATTACATGTACTTTCAATATGCAAAATAGTAGTTGATCGGGTAATAATTAAATTGATAAATATAAACTAATATATAGAAGATATATAAAAGGCTAAATGACATATGATCTAATTGTTTACAAAATTAATATGTTTACTATTTGTACTTGTCAAAAATATTTAGCAGAAGTTTAGGAAATTACTTATATAACTTAACTCAGGGGATTATATTTATCGCAATGTTATTTATTTTAAAACCTCTTAGAACATATAATATTTCACGTGCCACACGAGCAACATATTAAAATGTAATTATATAAGTTGTAACTCCAAAAGGAATAAAGCTTCCATAAGACCATCTAATATATACGATAGAAAATTTATAAACTAATACAATAATTTAAAAAGATGATAAATTAATAAATTTTATCAAATTTTGTGTTGGGATAATGTAAAACATAACACAATCAATAAAATAATAAATGTTTGAAAACCTTATGTAAATATGTAATCCCAATATAAATATAATTAATAATTAATGCATAGAACATTTATATAAATATTAACGAGATTTATATTATTTACTAGTGAAGTTCATATTTAGTTTCTCTAAACACTTCAAAATATTTTGATTTTGTTTTGTCATTTTACATCAAAATACATATATATCTATGGTAGATATTTTTTATACACCAATAATTAAATAATAACAATATTAATTTATACTTGTAAAATTTAATGGATTTATATACTGTAAAAACAGTTATTTTCGATTTTTTACATGAAAACATACTCAAAACATTAATTTTAAAAAAAAACTTTAAATATCATAATTTCATCATTATTAATTTATAAAAAATTTATGTATATGGTTGCGCACCTGCTTTCAATAAGACCGGATTTTATACGATAACATCAACAATAAAGTACATACGATATGGATTCTTTTGATTTTGATATTTTAAACTTGAAATCATATAATATTTCTCGTGTTTAACGAGAGAAACAATATTAAAATAGGATACTGAATGAATCGTTTTGGAACTCTAAAAATCAAGCTTCCATCTATTGTAATATAATCGCTACTGAATTCAGTGCATGAGGAGTTATTACGACAGTGAGCTACAAGATGCTAAATGCTAAAGTTACACTTCCTATCTTTTTTGCAAAAGAAACCTACTTATAAAACGAATGGCATTTTATTAGTTGTTGCTGGTCACACTATCTCCAGAGATTGGCATACGAACATGACTTACATCTCAATGAAACCTATTGTTTCTTTCAATCCATATGACGTAGATCCATGTCCGGCTTTAATAATTTGGACACTCAGATATTTTCTTTACCAAATTGTAGTTACATTATTGTAAATTTGAAATTAAAATCCTACTCTATAAGCTTTTTAACAAATTAAACCTTTACTGTTTCAAAGAAAATTGCCAAAAAGACCTAGTGCAAATGCGTTATGAACACATGATGATCAACATTATACATGTGTGTATGGCAGTTATGGATCAAATATTCACTATAGAAATCCCATATATACCTACATGTGTGTACGTTCTCATCCATATACTTGGCCCAAAACAGGCTATACAACATTCATAAGATTGTAGGCAAGATTGGGTGACTTGTCTTCCAGGTATCTTCAATGTATTAAAAAACCACCACAGATTCAGCTATTGATCTGCGTTTGTGGACAAGGGCATGGATTTTCTTGTGGGTAGGGTTGTAATTGAGAAGCATAGGGCTCTTATTACCATAGACATTTTCTTGATGTATTCATAAGATATGTCCCTAATCAGAGGACATGATCTGAAATTTCAAAAATTATATATTTTTTTTTTAAATGATAAAATACCTTTTAATTTAAGAGTTTATCTATATAAAAAAACCTTTGAATTTTTTGAAGATTAAACCCAATGTTTCATGTGGCTGTGTCCAGATCTGATATTGCCCTAAATTTGGAGATCATTTCTACTTTTTTGCTAAAAGGACTTTAATACTTTAATTTTAAGTTATCTTTAACATTATGATTTTTAGTGACTACGTAAGCAATTACGTTCAATCATTTAGACCATGATTAACTCAAGAATCTTTGTGGGGTTTTTATTTTATTTTTTGATTTTAAAAAAAATTAAAAACGAACCAATCACGGACCGTCACGTGTCAGTGGAACCTGTGAACAGTACAAGAACCCAAAAAAAAGAGTTCTTAAAGTTTTAGTGGGCCTACCCACTAAGAACCTCTTAAAACCCCAATCATGCTCTTAGAAGAAACCGGTTTCTAACTGCACTTTTTTAGAAAGGGCCATCGTCTCTAGGCCCAGTATCTTTATTTAGGGAATGTAAAGGTAACATCTTCAACCTAAAAATCCCTGAGATAGGCCCAAAGTCTCAAAATAAACTAGGATACGTAACTTGATTAAGCTGATAAAGAGCACCTCCATTGGGGGTGCCTAACTCTTTAAAAAAAATATATATTAATAAACAATCACATCACATCGATGAATATTATAAGAGTTGGTTCCTAAAATCCTTATTTAAGAACCAACTCTTATACTGTTCGCGGGCCCAAGTGTCGGCCCGCGAGTGGTTCTTCTTTTTTTTTTTTTTTTTTTAGAAAAAAGAAGGAGAAAGTTGAAATTTTTTTTTTTTTAAGAACTTTTGGTGGGGGTTTAGCATTGGAGATGCTCTAATGACACTAAAACGAACTGTGAAACCTGCTCTACTGAAAGTGGACCACTGTTTTGGTTTGATAAGGTTTGCTTCCCCAAGTTATATAACCTCTCATTCATTGTTATGTTCGAAGTTTCATTGTTTGATAAAAATGAAAATCAAATTTGCATAATTCAAAAAAAAAAAATATCAGATTTCTAGAAGATGTTATTTTTTGAATTGATGCTTGAATCTGCGTTTTAATTTACTTTTAGGAGGGTGATATTTTAGACTTAGAATTGTTTTCTCTTCACTTTAATTTTTGGTTTTTATTTTACAGAAATTCCAGATTTTACAAAACCATGTATTTTGCCTCCTTCTTAAATGAGCATTGTTGATATTGAATTGTTTATATATGTGTGCTTAATTGTGTATATGTCTATTTTAACGTTTTCTTAAATCTAGTTATATTGTGTTTGTGCATAATTTAAATTATATGCATTGGGAAGCAGAGTATTTTATTTAGATTTCACATTAGTGTTCTATATCACAAAAGTATTTTTTATATAAATGAAAAAAAAAACATTAAACATATACAACAAAAACACTATTGACAAGATATTAAACTGAAAGTAAAACCTTAGGAGTCTCAGTCTCCTCAATATAACTTGTTTTATGTTTCCTCGTGGCCCTTAGATAACAAAACACCACCACAAGAAATGTAGTCGCTAAACCGCCAAGAATAACTCCTCCACCAGCAACAGATCTGTCCACCGTAGAATGGTGGTGGCCTCGCCGTACAGTCTCTTCTGAATGTGAAGTCTCCGGTGCTTCTGCAGCCTCCGTTCTTGGCAAGTCGTCCCCACCAAATTTTCTTGGTATCGGGGGATCACCTTCCGACAATGCTGCGGCCATAGCAAACGCGTACGTTAGAAAGCAGCCTAGGACTATAAGTTTTGTAGCCATTTTAGGTGTTGGTTGATTAGTATCTTGATTCTCTTTTTTTCCTCTTGGTTTACTTGGAGATGAGATTATGCTAATGGAGTTATTTATAGGTCAATATTTCATTTTTTTGAAGCGTCTTGATTTTATTTTAATCGTTAGAGATCGTGTGGTGTGTCATATGGAAATTTCCATGTGTTTGGTTTCCGAGAAAATCGGGTAGATTCCACTTAGAATTTAATTAGCCAGGAAAATGAGTTTAGTACAAGTTTTTCAATTGATAACTAATTTTTTGTGTGTGTTCTTCAATGGAGCTGTCGGGTTGGCCGGGGAATCATAAGGGTGTACACGTGAACTGAAATTTAAAATATTTATAAATAATTAAAAATTTACAAAAAGAAAGAGTCTACATTGTATGTACGTCATATTTTTTTTTATAACTGGTATGTACTTGATAAGTTGGTGTAAACATACTCAATCATCAAAGGAATTCAGACATTTCCTATACAATTTTAGAATCTCATCTTATTACTATTCACTAAATTAGGTTTTATTAAAATATGTTTAAATAAATTCGTAAATAAAACAATTGTTTTGAAAAGAACAACTTACACAGTAGAATAAATAAGAGAAAGAAAACACTAGATTTAATTTTATGTAGTTGAGTTGAAGAAGAACATTTTGAAAGGGAAGTGGGAAAATTGTATATTCCCCACTCTAAGGTATTTATCTAGCTATTATATACTATAGTTAATTTAGATCACACACGATTACATTCAAATAATCTCTGAAGTTATACCCAAGACAAATTCAAGATGGCTTTATATACATGAAAGAACAACTGATATATCTTGATTTTTCAAAACTTTTTTTTGTCAAAACTTAAGGATTGTTTACGTATGAATCTATGGCAATTATTTATTTTTTCACCACAATTTTCTGTTAGGTTGAACATCTATATTTAGATTTGAAAGAAACAAAACTCAATAATTTGAATGGAGATAAATATAAATTGATTTCAATTGTCATTAGCTACTTATTAGTTTATAAACCTAGGAAATTTCTTAAGTGAATTAAAGACAGCGAGATCTATGGTATGATTATATGTAACGGCTGTCTATGATGTGTTTTTGTTGAAGGAGAAAGTGAAGCTTCTTTGTCTCCAGGCAAAGACGAAGGTGGTCGGGAACTAGCTTCCTCTTTGTTTTGTATTCTATTATAGATTCCTGGTGATATTTTATTTTTGTTTTCGTTGTTC